>JAEMOT010000082.1:187718-243581 GCA_019297695.1 Apostasia ramifera | reverse complement strand
GCACCCGCGTTCGTCGCGCCCGTCGCGCCCGCCGCGCCCGCACCCGATCTCGCTTGCGCCCTCGCTGACAGCCCTAATATTTGGAGAAATTATATCGTGGTCCCTGAATTTTCTGGCTCAGGTACGAATTTCAACAAAACCTTTAATCTGGTAAAATCGAATAATCTGAAATTTTTCTACTCGCTAGTGATTTGCTCGAACTTGTTCCGCCTGTGCGACCTTTCATTATTGAGTGATTTTTAATTACTGCTGGTTAAATATTGTGAGAACCATAATCCTGTTCCCTATTTCTGATTTATTGAAAACTGGATTGCGCCCTAATCTGATTTGGTAATTTCTCAATTACGTTCGATCTAATTTATTTAAGATTTTTAAAAGTAATTGATTTTTGCGGGCTTAATTAATTTCTCAGTCATCACAAAATTATTCTCTGATATTTAGCATTATTTTGTGAATAACCTGCTTTGTCATATTGCTGATCTCTAACTGCATTGTCATTCACCTGTCCCGCATCAAGAAGTCAGGCAGCGGGAAAGACGTCAATAACAGATAGGAACGATGGCGAGCAGTGATGGGTGGGTAAAAGCAGGCAGCTAATCATTGACGCTAAACCATCCAAACACGATAAGCATCCAGGTCCACGCCTTGGGCTCGGGAAATTCACGAGGACAATGAAAAACTTGATTTGAAGCACAAATGCAAAGAAGCACCTACAATTTCTATGGACCTAAATTATTGGGTTAAGTTGAATCAACTATAAATGGTGATTAGAAGAGTTGGGGAATACCTAAGATTGCTTTAAGGTACTTAGAGATTAACACATAAAGCCCCAACCCCCCTTTTACCAGGATATAACACAATTAGTTAATTCACAGTAATTTCATTCCAAGATTTAAAAAAAAAAAGCATAAGTATTCAAGGCCTTATATATGGACATCTTACAAATATAAAACTTCATTCAAAAAATAAAACAATTAAACAAATTGCAACATACTAAATTAATAACGAAAAAAAAACTAAATAAATAAATCAATCAAAAATTTGAAATTCTAACTCAAAATAAGCATACGAGGTATGAGAGAATTTCAAAAATAAACTAATTTGCCACCAATCACGTTTATTGTCATATCCACCCATGTCCACCCAATCATCCACCAAATTAATGCCATGTAGTAAGATCTTGGTTCTCGTGTATAAATCCTGTTTGGGATGAATTGACAATTCGATAATATCATGTCCCCACCAACAGAGTAATCGATGCTTAATCATCCTCTCCAAACATTAATTGACTTCATCTATTGTTGGCACAATCATATACATCAACATTACAATTGTAAATAAATATATATATGCCCTTTCTTAATTTACTTTACATCTTTTTAGTCATTAAATTATATTAAATAATCTGGTAAGCAAAAAAACTCGTAGATCTCCTATTATTTCCAAACAATTATTAAAATGTAATTCGGACCTATTGTTTTCTACAATTCATCTCAAACTTCATCTCTACTAGTACATCAGATGTAGGAGCAATTTCTACTTCCTTTTTAGATGTTAAGCTCGCTTAAATCAATTAATTTATCACAACTATCATTAAAAAACTTATAAAAATAACTCATTCATCTATATTTAATATCCTCTTTCTTTAAAAGTATTTTTGATAACCATCCTTAATATATTTTACTTAAATTAAATCTTTAATTTTCATTTTTTGTGTCCAACTTCTTATATAGCTTCTCAAAAGCTACAATGTTTGTGCTACAAATTACTTTGTTAGACTCGCATTGGGATACTATATATTTCTCTCAATTCTCTTTATCCTTTTATTTAAATCAATCTTTATAAAAAGTCTTCTCTTTAATTTTTTTCTTGCACATCTTGTTTCCACCAATATTTTGTTGTTTAGAGCAATTTTTTTAAATTTTTCTAACACACCTTTCATCAATTTACAAATGCACTTAGCAATTGTCATCTACATAAAATCAATTTCCAAATAATATCCCAATCCCCAAGTTCTAAAACTCTCCCATAAGAACTTTTCTAAAATTTAGTCCCACGACTAATTCAGTTTGTTTTTTTTGCTATTTTTTATCTTAAAATCTAAGACCATTAAATGATATTGAATAAGCAAGTTTTCACTTAAAATGATATTACCATCTTTAGTAAGCAAGTCATCACATTTTCTTACAAGAAAATAACCAATCTGCATTCTTGAAAGCCCATTGTTAAAAGTAATTAAATGTTCATCTCTTTTTTGAATAAAATATTAATAATCATAAAGCATAAGTAAAGGAAAAATCAAAAAAAAATATCATCGGACTTAGCAAAACAAACTCACCATGAATGCTACTGAATTTCTTGGCAATACTACCAACATACCTGTTTCCTTTTATGAATATCCTTTCCTCCATAAGCTTCCCTTAAATTAATTTTTCCAAATTATTCTAAATTTTTTTTTATACTCTCTATACTCGCATTCAAACCTACTTAAATACACGCACACTTATAATGTTAATAATCATCGCACCAATTATAATTTTAAACTAATTATAATTTTTAAATTATAATTCTATCTCAATTCTTTTGGACTTCCACCACCTCATCCTTAAAACCATTATTCAGAATTATAATCAATTCATTTCTAGTTCTACTCTTACTTGAATACCAAAACTTAAGGCTTAAGTTATCAATGTTTTTGGCATTCTCCTCATTCTTTTATGAATTATAATATACACCAATTTCATTTATTTGTACGTCGAAGTACTAATATTCTAAATTCTTAATCTTATTCTAGTTCCTTCAATATAAAAATTCCCACTTATCATTACACACGAGAACTAATATGGCAGCTCCTACATATTTTTCATTATATTCAAGTAATACAGGACATTTCTAGGAAAAACGTTAGCTTAGCGCAATTATTTAAAGAAAATCATGTCAAAATTATTCAACAAGTTTTATATTGGATGTCAACTACCTAACTTAACCCTTCATTTTTCTCGTCCAAACTTAGGACCCAGCAAAGACGAGATGTAAATGCTCAATATCCCTTGTATCAATCTTTAATTAGCCCAAACCAGGATTCATATCATCCATCAACATCAACAAAACTAGAATGATTTCTTTACATTCTATTAGTGCGCCCACAACAACTCATAAAGAAGAAGTCCTAGAGACAACTCACACGAAAAATTCCGAACAATAACTAAGGAAGAAAGGTCCCAGACAACAACAAAGTTCAAGTTAGAAGAGAACAAGGAAGAATATCTAAAGAGAACTAAAAAAGGAGGTGCTTTGAGATTTCCTCGAATGGAATTGTTCAAGGAATTGCTTAAACCAGACTTGTTCATTGGAGCTTCCATAAATGTATGTCCTAGAGGATGCTCAAAGAAGTACCTCCAAACAAGAACTATTCTCAAAGAGTCAACACAGTGAGCACTTCTTTGACGGTCATCAAGTCCTACAAATAATGGACGAAAATGTAAAGGATTGCTCATCCTTAAATGGGAATCAATTATATGCGGAAGAAGCATAAAACTGGCTACAGGAAATTGAGTCCAACAACCACTCCTATAACCTTCTTCTCCTTAAAAAAATTGGAGAACTTGTAAATGATTACAAACTAGATTTGGGCTCCTAAGGGGAAACTCCATCCGAGTGAACTCTACTCACTGCTTCACCAACTTTCGCACAAACAACACACAAACCTTTGCTTTGTTTGATATAGAAAATCTGTGGCCAGAACTTCCATCGAGGAGAAAAATTAGTGTTGATAATGAATCAAAGAATATCTAAATAAAAATGATCAACCAAATAAAGTTAGGTAGAAACATTTTAGTGAACTTACCGAACAACACTACCTTTGCTGCCAAACAATTTTACCAGATCAATAGAAGTATTCCCCATTTTGCTGCAAAAAAAGGAAATGTTTTCATTCATGTTATGAATAGGATGAAGGGAACTAAAGAACTTATTCCACTCTCCATAAGAGCTTCATAATGTCAACAAACCTATTTATTCCAATTTCAGCGCCGCGTTTGCCCTTTTTTATGAGTCTACTTTCCCTAGCAGAAGCAACACATTGAATGGCAATCTACAACAAAAACACAACCATTACAGGTACCTACCTCACGTGAAGCTGCAGCCGATAGAAGCAAAATAGATCTCCAAGTACTAGGATGTTAACCTCAACCAGTTTAATGCAATATTAGAACTCATAATCTAAAGCAGTTTTGAGAAGCTTAGCATCCAGCATCCAAAAGGGAAATAATTGATTTAAGAGAAATAGAAAATTCTCCTATATTAGGTGTATTAGTAAAACTAAAATCTGGGAGACTTCAAGGAAAATGAAATGTAGAAAAGCAGTAGAACTAAATGACATTTCAATAAATATTTGGAAATGCATGCACATGAAAAAATTTCTTAGCTCACTAAATTATTTAATATGATTGCATTGACTAAAAGAATGTTAAATGAATATAGAAATAGTACATTGGTAGTTATTTACAAGAATAAATGTGATATAAAGAATTATAACAGTTATAGAAAAATTAAATTGATGAGTTATACTTTAAAATTTTAAAAAAAGGTAATAGAGCATAAATCATGTTGTAATACATTTCAACAAAACCTTTAATCTGGTAAAATCGAACAATCTGGATTTTTCTACTCGCTTGTGATATGCTCGAACTTGTCCCGCCTGTGCAACCTTTCATTATTGAGTGATTTTCAATTACTGTTGGTTAAATATTGTGAGACCCTTAATCTTGTTCTCTGTTTCTGATTTATTGAAAACCGGATTGCGCCTTAATCTGAATTGGTAATTTTTCAATTACCTTCGATCTAATTTATTTAAAATTTTAAAAGGAATCAATTTTTGCAGGTTTAATTAATTTCTCAGTCATTACAAAATTATTCTCTGATATTTAGCATTATTTTGTGAATAATCTGCTTTATAATATTGTTGATCTCTAAACTGCATCATCATTCATCCGTCCCGCATCAGTTTTGAAAAAAAAAAGTGATTTACACTACTTACATTTAGTTTATTAAAGACGTGTATAAGAGGATTATTACTTGTATTCAAATACGAAAGAATTTGACTAAATATTTCTTGATTGGAGTTGAAACATCAAAGCACGGCTTTAAGTAGATACGTTTTAACATTAGTTATGAAAGTCCTGAGTGAATACATTCAAAAAACTGTCTTGGTTTATGCTTTTCGCAAATGATATTTTTCTTATAAAATTAAAGATAAGGCTAAGACAAAATTCGAGCTACGAAAGAACATTTTAGAGTCTAAAAACTTCTTCTTAATAGAATTAAAATCAAATATATAGAGAGTAAATTTAGCAAAAATAGAAGCACGTATTGGAAAGGTGACAATCGGTGATTAAGTTAGAGTGAACAATTTAGATATATTAGATCAATCATACAAAATAACAGTAAAATGAATAGTAATATTATTAGCAAAATTCAAGCAAGATGAATTAAATAAATAAAAATATTTAATATATTGTGTGAAAAAAATCTCATTCAGATTTAAGGTTAAATTTTATAGAATAATAATAAGACCAGTGATGTTATATAATACTGAATACTAGCGTACAAAGTAAAAATATATAAATAACATAAATATTGCATAAATGAAGGTGTTATGGTGGATGAGTGGACATGTATGAAAGGGTAAGATAAGAAATTAGTGCATCTGTGATATGGTTGTAATAGGCTCAATTGAGCATAAATTCAGAGAATCAATTTATATGATTTAAACATATATATATATATATATTGCAAACCGATAAAACCTTAGTAAAGAAAATTGAGCTATTAGATCTTGCTTAAGTAAAAGAAAAAAAACAAAAAAAATATGATTAAAAACTATAAAAAATAATTTTGTATACTTAGAACTAAATAAGGAGCTGTTGCTTAATAAAGTGCAATAAAAACAAAGGATTAATGTAGCCGATCCACTTAGTGGGAGAAAATCTAAAACATATTTGTCATTAAACCTTAACTAATAACATATATATATTACAACACATATATCCAGAAAAAAGGAAACAAAAACAACAAAGCATCAATCCCAAACTCATTAGTACAAATTGCATGGATTTCTCTTCTCCGTATGGTTTTATTTGAAGCATTTTTACGAGCACAAGTGAATCAAGATCATGTTCATTGACCACATCTCAAGCATTTTTAGTTCTCCTTCCATTTCAATTAAACGAAAAAAGCAATATAGAGAATAGGAAGAAAATGATCACACGAGTTCATGGCTAACAAAATAGACATAATTTCATGGATTCTTTCCACCAAACAATGAAAAGGAACATATTTCTAACCTCGAAAAGCTGCTCCCTGATAGAAACTGCAATCGCTGGCTGCAAAAAGCAGGATAATAAGATCATGCACCCTTGATAGTTGTATATAATGTGAAATAATTATCTATTATTATATTGAGATTTGTAAAAGATGTAAAATAAAATTAATTATTAATTAGAGTTTGTGTAAAATGTGAAATAAAATTTATTTTTATCTTAAATTTATGTAGAATGTAAAATATAATCATTTTTATTAGGGCATTTATATACATGTTACACAAAATTTTAAAGGACAAATTACATCTAGGTCTCTAAATTTATGGCATATTATCACATAAGTTAACAATTTTAAAAATTTAATATTGAGGTCCATATATTAGGTATATATATCAATCAAATCTATTTTTATTTTTTAATATTAAAATTTTATAAAATACCCAAAATATCATCTCTCTCCTCCCTCTCCTCTCTCCTCTCTCTCTCTCCGAAAAGCTAGGAGGCAGAGGGACAGGCCACAGCCCTCCCTCCCTCCCTCTCTCTCTCACTCTCTGTGACATTCGAGAATTTGATTTGAAGTTAAAAGAAATTGAAATAGAATTTGAATTGTGGTTTAAAAATTAAAGCTGGTTTGGACTTAAAATGAAGAAATTTGGACCTAAAATAAATAATTTTAGACCTATTTATAAGGATGTGAAAATTGGGGGATTAAATTGCAATTTTACCTTTAAAAAAAAGGAAATAGGGATGGGCTACCAGCTGCAGCAGCCAGCAGCCCACCGCCTCTCCCATGCCTCTCTCTGCCACGGTTTTATGAGAGAGAGAGAGAATAGTATTTCTCTCTCGCTCTCTGTTTTGTGCCTCTATACCGCCCGTCTGGGCTGCCGCCGAGCTAGGGAAGAAGGAGAAGGAGGCTGGGAAGTATAGCAAGAAGAAGAAGGAGAAGAAAAAGGAGGAGGAGAAAAGGAAGAGGAAGAAAAAGGAGAAATAAAGAAGGGATTTCAAGCTTGGCCAAAATGGTAAATCGGTAGGTAATTCTTTCCTAAAGAATCAATTTCATGATTATGTATGTGAAAAGAAAAGAGATGTATATTTATTTTTATATGTGAGCTGAATAGAAACGAAAAGTTATGTTCTTTATCTTAATATAGATAGGAGTCTGCAACAGTTTGGAAAGAGGACAAGTATGAGAATAGAAGAATTGGGAGAAAGCAAAACCACAATTGAGGCAAGATAGGTGATCTCTTCCATTATTGCGAAGTTGAGAAAATTATTAAGGTGGATCCTTATATATTGTTAAGATAAGTGGAGAAATGAGTTAATTGGACTTAAGAAATTAATTTATATCTTTCCAGTTGGTCAGTAAAATTATGTAAAGTGTATTTTTATTTTGTCTGATGCCTGTAACCTTGATGTGTAATTTTTAATACGAAGAATGAGCATGTTGTACGTGAAGAATATGATAATTAATGCGTATATTTCATTTGATGTTGGTAATACCATAATAACCAAAAAGTTAAAATTTATGATATGGAATGTAAATATTATAATTAAGTCATGAGTTGTTACAAAACAAGTCATTGATCAAGTAAAGAAAGAAAAGATATTTGCATTCATGATTTAGAAGCAATGATGATTACTAAAAGGTAGATTTCTCACAAGCAATCACACATGCCTAGCTCGAGTTTGAATTATGTGATATTGGTGCGACGACGTCTTATGCCTTTTGGGCTGATGGGGAGGTAGTGATCCCCAAAATGATTGAGGCATTTGAGGTGATTGGTTGAGAAACCTGGGGGTCATAAATGAAATAATGGAGTTATTAAATTCTAGTAAAGACGATTATGATATTAATTCTAGTGTATAATATAAAAAGCGTATTTAGCATATTGGAATTGTTATAGAAAATATTGATTTTATTTCTTGTCTAATTCTAAATACATGAGATTTATTTAGTCTGTATGCAGTATTGAGTTAATAATTATTATTTGGGATATTATTTTATCTACTGGGACTGTATTAATAGACTCCTGTCATTTTTGGTGGTAGGTTTGGCACTAGAAGGATCACAGGACAGGGGAAGAGAAATTAAATGTTCGGCAAGTGATTTTAATTTATATATTACTTGTAACTAATTTAAAAAATAAAATTGTAATTCTGGCGTCTGGGTAACCGGGACGTCACACTCTCACTCTGTCAATTACGACAAAGCCTCACACCAGCTACGCAAGGGCCACGGGAGGGCTATTGGCTAACGAAGTGTAGCCTTGTGTGACTTCTCAGCAAAGAGAGATGGGGCAAGCGAGCCGGCTAGAGGCCTGCCTCTGCGCCTCCCAGCTTTCGACAAAAAAAGAGGAGAGAGAAAAGAGATGGAAGAGAGAGGGGCTATTATGAGTATTTTAAAAATCTTAATATTAAAAAATTAAATAATGACTTGGTCGACATATATATATGTATCTACTTTAGGAGCCCAAATATCAAATGTTTAAAATCGTGAACTTATGGAATAATATGTCTTAAACTTAGGGACCAAAATGTAATTTACCCAACTTTACCATCCCATAGTTCAAATTATGTGAAGAGAGTAGTTGCATGTAGGTAATATTTAAGTTTTTTGTGACATCGAAGTAATTGTCCCTTTTTATTAAAGTATTGCCTTAAAATCTAAGAAGGCCATGGCTTTTTTGTTTTGTAAAGTTGCCAAACAAAACCTAAGGAATATGTATGATAAAAGATAATTAATCTCAGACATAACAATTTTGTATGATCAGCTTGTGTAAGTCAGAGATAACAATTTAGAAAAACAAAAAAAATTGTATCATTTCCAAGCCGATTAAAATTCCATATATTGCATAATCAATAACATACACTTTTCAGTTCAGTGTGGTGTCAACTAAATGCATAAACATGAAGAACATTAAGAACTAAAGTTGCTTACTCCGACTTCAGGATCCTCTATTTCCAAATCTTTGCAAAAGGTTCTTGCAAACTCTTCAGGATCACTTTCAAGGTTGCTTATATCCTGCAACATAATGGTATGCAGATTTTGCATAAAGATCATTGAAAAAAAAAGTCACACTAAAGTTCAAAGAATAAGACATACCAGTACCAAGTAATAATATTACAGTTCTTAAAGAACTTACCCATAGGAATTGATCCCTTATTACTGAATTATTTACACGTATGTCGAGCTGTAAAAAAGATAATATATTAGCACCCAGATGTAGGCTAAACATTACAAAGCACTTGCCTTTATACAACCTTCAAGGGTACAATTTTCTCTTTTATATGCATTTCTTGCCCTTCATATGACCGAAACTCGGCTATTTGAGACTGAGTAACCCAAAAAACAAGTATCAGCTTGACATACATACATCTCCACAACTTCACAAGAGAGCATGATATTGCATTAGTGCATTTTAAATAAAAATACTTAAGACTGACTACACAGACACACATGACAATGAGACGTTACAGTTCACTGAAGTCAACATGGATGGAAGGAATATAAAACTGTAGAAACTATTAAAAATATTTTAACAGCTGCTGAGCACATAGTGCGGAATATACAATTGACTCAGCAAAATCATCTTAGTATAGCTAAATAAACAGACATAGTGGATTTAAGGTCAGAGAAAGGGGCTACTGCTTACATGAATTGATTGACAAATCTGTGAGATGAAAGTTGGAGGTAATTTAAGATCCTTGACAGTCCTTTTTGCAAAATTGGCCACCTCTGAATCAGGATCTTTAAATCAAGAAAAAGAAATAAAACATTACTACTTGTTCAAAAAAGGTGCATCTTTATTCCGAAAAGTCAAATCTATTAAGCAAGAAGTAAAACATGGCCCAAGTACATAGTCCAAAAGATATTAATGAAGTAAATATGAAACGTTAGTTCATATCCCAGGTGATCTGAAAGCTATTATGGATTTAATAAAGCATACTTATAATATGAGAGGAGAACTAAAGAACAGATCATTTAAGTAGCAACAACAAGAAACCTTAGTGAGTTTTAAATATTATACGCTCCATCAAATCACAACAAGAAAACTTGAAAAGCTTCAGTAAAGTGATGTGCACTCAAATATGTCGTAATAAAATGTATAGTACCAGAAGAATTCCATGTGAAAGAGTCTTTGAAACGTTGCCCTTCACTTTCAATATCCAATCGCATAGGAATAAGATTGGATGCAGTAGGCCTGTCATTCAGAAACCAGTACTTCTTGCTTATCACATTTGCCAAACAAAAGACAAACAGCTATAGCGGATGACAAATGAGGATAAAACATTGGGATGGAAAACCTCGTCTTCGTCAGAAGTAACAAGCAAGGAATTAAAGAAACTCGATCAAATGTGTCCTTTCATTTCAAAGAGTGAAATAAGAGAGGGAAAAAAGGGCTGGTTATCCCATCAACATTGTAGATAATTCATTCCAGTAAACATGATGCGAGAAAAGAGTAGGGAGCGAAAGAAAAAACTTGCGAACAGTAGCCAACTGAGCGAGCGGGAGCTGAAGAAAGAGAGAGGAGGAGAGTGGCGGTGAAGGGCTAGGGTAGAACTTACATTCTGAACTTGATTGGCGCTCTGTAGGAGTTAGGCGGGTGTGATTTCATAATTTATGTTTCGCTGATCTTTTAAACCCCAAGAAACCCTAACCTCAAAGAAGCCTCCGCTGAATTGCTATTCCTCGCGCTGACAAGAAATACGCGGTCAAAAGGGCAAAATTATTGGGTGGTTTTGATCTGTTCGGTCAAGCCGGCAGCGCAATCACATCACACGCGGATGTTACCACAGTTGGAAGCAAAATTTTTACCAAATATGAATTTTAACTATAAAATTTAATTTTATTTTAGATCTAATATAAATATAAATACTACAATTTAAAATATTTTTTATTTTACATATTTTTAATATTAAAAAAAATCATTAATTTTAAAAAATAAAATATTTTTTTCTCTTATCTAAAAAAAATTTGAACTAAACGAGGCTAGCATCAGCAAGCGAGCCCAACGGACGAAAACGATGGCCAACATAGCAGAATGGTTTGTTATTTACGTCTGAACTCCGAAGTAAATCTGTTGGCCAAACTGGCTTTTAATTTTTAAAAAATTAAAATAAAATAAATTTTTATTTTTTTAATATACAAAAATTTATTTTAGTTACATTTTATATAATTTTAATCTATCATACTTAATTTTTATTATTATTTTTTAATAAATAATTAGATACTATTTTGGGACGGTTCGATTCAATTCCATTTATTATATGCTCAACTAGAGTCAAAGTGGTTCTACTATACAATTACATAGCAAAAAAAACTTATTATTTAGTTAGAAATTATTTATATCTTACACAAATTTTAATATAATTAACTGTATTTTCTATCAAACACATATATATGTTGACGAAGAAAGACGAAGCCCTAAGAATTAACAGTACGCAACTTTTCTACCTCAGAATACTAGCACAGATGAGCCAAAAATCATTCAGAAAATTACACAAAGATATAAGGTGGTTCAAGAATAACTTCCCCTATGTCCACCTGAGAGTTAGAAAAAGATTTCATTAGTGCTCAAAAAAAATTTTGATCAAAAAACTAATACAAAAAGAAAAAAAATTACAAACTTAATCGATAAAGATGATCATGATTCTCTTTTCAGTCCTCCCTCTGGAGCTCTATCCAAAAGTATTTATAGATGAGCTAGTGTCTAGGCTGAAGCACTATAACTGTTGGCTCTATATCGCCAGTTCTATACTATCGGCCCCAAAAAGATCATTAATATTAGTGGCAAAGACATGTGAATTCTTAATTTGTATGACTGTCGGGAACCGGATGACCGGCTGCTGGTGACCGGGAACTTGTAACTCACAATTAACCGGTGATGCGAAAGGTTCTATTGTGGAAATTATGCAATCAAGATGCTGACGTGACAGTCTCTACCCACTCTTCGATCGGAAAGAGCTTTCGCACGGCTTTCTTAAACAGAGAGACAACGACCATTGTGGATAACCAAATATCATAGTCGAAAGTACTGGTAGGAAGCTGGATATCATCAATAATGGTTGAACATTTCTGCAAAAGTAAACAAATATGATTAGTCAAATTTCGTAGCTGATGAGGCAAATATCGTGCACGACTATAAATAAACAGAGTTTGAAAGCCATTAGATGCTACGTGTATGGTTGAGATTCAACGTTGAATCTAACTGTAAATAATATAAAAATTTATTTTTTTTATTATAAAATTGAATGCCATTTTGGTCATAGCTATGAATAAAATGATCTCTAATTGTTGACGTAGGATGTGGGGGTCCCAGGAAACACAAGAAGAAAGAGAGTTCCGGGAGACGGCGGCGCGCAAAGGGGGTGAGCCTGTTAACGGAGGCTCAGAGAGAAGATTAGTCCAAAGCAACCAGAAAAACACACGAAGATTTAAGGTGGTTCAGGGAGGGAATCCCCTACGTCCACCGAACGATCAGCAAAAAGATTTCACTAATAGGAAAAAAGGAATAACCCTGAAGGCTGTACAATGTCTTTTAGAAGAGTAGAGGAAGAGGAAAGAAGAAGGAGACGAAGAAGAAAGGAGCTCCTCAGTTGGGGTCCTGATACAATGAAAAACTGCTCTTTGTGTCCGTGTGTCCGTCCGTCCGTCGTCTTTTTTTCCTCTCCCTTTTTTTTTGAGAACTGTTCAGCGATATTTGTAAGCAGGGATGGTGCAGCTTCACCCAGGTTCCCTGATTTTTCGGGGGAAAGGTGATGGGCGATCTCCGAGCACCGCCTATCTGTCACTGGAGAGATTTGCCGCTCGTACGAGGCAAATGACATCTTTTAATGCCGGTACTTTTTCTGGGAAAGAACGTCTGTACGAAGAGCGGCGGGGTTAGGTGAAGTTGATTGTGACAGGCGTTACCTCGTACCCTCGTGTCCGAGGTTACGAAGTTTAATCCTGGATCGTCGTGGACGATGGTTGGCTGAACTCTTGTGCCCGATGTTTGACCTGGATCAAGAGTCCTGCAAGACCTGAAGCTGAGTCAGCAAATAACCAATCAAGTACAGGCCTGTCAGGCGCCACGTGTTCGGCCAGGATGCAGCACAGGAACCATGTGTTAATATCAGCCCCCCACATTGTCAGGGCGCGAATATTAATATGGGTCCTGGAATGCGAACCGTCGCGAAGGTGGATGCGCTGCCCGAGGTCTGCAAGGATAAGATGGGGGCGGAGTCTGCCACTTCGCATTCTATCCTTATCCCGTACAAACCGTAAACCGCGTAAACCCCGTAAACCCGCGTAAACCGCATAAACCCTGAAAACCCCGTAAACCCCGTAAACCCCGCAAACCCCTCAAACGCCGTAAACCCCGCAAACCCCGCAAAGCTAGCACCGGGGAAGATCATGCTCAAGGATGAAGAGTTTGAGCGGCTCCTTCCTGGTGTGGGGGGTTCTGATGAAGATATAGGGAAGCCATCCCTGATTGTTGGTAGGCCTACTCCCCTAAGAGCTCTGATTCCTGCTTCTGATGTTGCCCTAGTTTTTGAAAAGTCAAAGGGCCTATTGGGAAAAAGGTTGGTCGAAATGAGGGGCGAGTCTCTCCTCACTGCCTCTGGTACTGGAGGGTCAGAGGTGGAGAAGGTAATGAAGAAGGGAGGAGAGGCCCTCCCGACTGTCTCCAGCGCCCCTTTCGGTACCGAGGGGGTCTGAAGCACGCTGGGAGATCGGCTAAGTGAGATAAGGCGGGCGGACGAGAAGATCTTGGGGAACACCTCCGAAGTTTTGGAGTTGATGAAATCTCTGAAGGGTAAGGAGGACATGGAAGCCCGCTGCCTCCGAGAGGTGAGGGAACTGGAGGGCGCTTTGTCTCAAGCTACAGAGCGCTCTCTGGCTGATCAGAGGGGGCAATTAGGGAAGATGTTTCAGATAGAGGATAGGTTAGCTTCCCTAGCCCAGGTTAATGCGGAGTGGGCCAATAAAAGTGAGATTGCGAGAGGAGAGTTCAACCGCAATCTGGCGGGTGTGAACCAGGCCCACTCTGCCCATGTCAAAGACCTCCAAAAAAGGATAAAGGATTTGGACGACGATAGGGAGGCTTTGAGGGAGGAGAGGAGGAGGTTAAGGGAGGAGCTGACTAAGGCCAGGGAGGCCTTGTCAGGGGCGAAAGAGGCGGCCTCCGAAGCTTGTCGCCGGGAGGAGCTGCTGAAATTTGAAGTCCGCTCTCTGCGGGCCTTGGTGGAGAACAGCTCTGGATGGCGAGGGCGACGTATGGAGGACCTGGAAGAGGCGGTGAAGAGGGCGGTGAAGATTGTCAGCGCCTCGCCGGTGGGTCGTCATACGCAGCATAAGGCTGCCTTTGATGCTCTTCTGCAGACATTGGTTGATGTAGGTACCTTGAACCAGGAGAATATCAGGGACCCGGCGGTGTTTTCCTTCTGCGGTCCTAAGGGGCCAGACAGGTTCTTCGACGCCGGGAGTTGTCGCCCAGATGAGACTCCTTCTCCAAGGTCCTACGCGGGTTGGGGAAGTTGGCCTCCTCTGCGCCGGAACTCAGGAGAAGGCCCTGTGACTCCTCTGGAAGCCAGGTGGCTAGGCCGGCGCGATCCTCCTGGAAGTCAGTAGCAGGGGCGCCAGCTGAGCCAGGGGTGACGGGTCTTTCTCCTCAACCAGCTCCTTAGCCTGACCGTAATCTTCTCTCCTTGCCGCACCTGAAGGATCTATCTTTCGGATGAACAACCTGCAGGATGTTGACAGAGAAGAAGAGGAGATCCTGGGGAGGAGCCCTGGTTAAGAGGTCTGAATTCGTCAGACCAGGTGTTTAAGTTCTGAAGCCTTGTATCTTTCTTTGCTTTTCCTGTACTCATGAGAGGAACATGTGAGGACAAAGAGAGAAATTATATCAAATTCTATCATTTAATGAAATGCATTTTTCATTTTCAAGAATCTGTTTTGTGGATGAATTCTTCTGTATGTCTCCTTTTCGTGTTTTGAATCACGAAGTTCTAGAAGGAAATACATGAATCCATAAGTAAAAGATAAAGAACTCCAAAAAGCAAAGAAAAATTCTGAGCAAGGCGGAATAGCTATCTCTGAACCTTCGTGCACGATATATGGATATCGAACACAAGGAAGAGAGTAGTCATCCCTCGAACCCTCGTGCACGATATATGAATATCGAACACAAGGAAAAGAGTAGGTATCCCTCGAACCCTCGTGCATGATATATGAATATCGAACACAAGGAAAAGAGTAGGTATCCCTCGAACCCTCGTGCACGATATATGAATATCGTGGACGGTAAAATGGCGGGATGAAGAGGAGTGATGCCTCGTAAACCGTGCGCTGCCTCGATTCCTGGGCCTGATCCTTGCGGGGGGATTGGCGACCAGGGTGTTGGAGGAGACAGTGGAGAGGACCTCTATGACAGATCTCTTTGCCCAGATGACCAACAGGGTGGCGACAGTAAGGACCCCTTATAACCTTCTTCTGACTTGATTCTTTGTAGGTGCTGATCTTGCTTCCTTTATAGGTACTTGCCCGTTTGCCCTTGGCATTGAACAGGGCTCTAAGGGTGGAGGAGCAGATGATAGATCAGACCGGCCAGCTGCACCATCAGGGGGCGGAGATTGAAGCCTTGAAGGTCCAGCTGGCGACGGAATCTTCTCAACGTACTGCCCTCTAGGAGGAATTTTTAGTTTACAAGTCTGCCATGGGCGCGCTGAAGGCGGACAATAAAGCTTTGCGGGAGAAGCTTAGCAAAGCCGATGGAGACAGGGAGGTTGCAGTCGCGAGCAGTTCTGCCGCGGCAGTGGAGGCCTACAAAACAAGTTTACCTTGCAGGAAGGAGCGGTTAGATGGGATCAGGCGGGCCTGGGAAGGATTGGCCTCCACTTTGATCCAAGAAGGCAAGGTTACTGCTGTCGATCTTGGAGAAGTGGATTCTTTTCCTTGCATGGCCGTAGATCCGATTTATAAGGAAGAAGATTTTGACTTGACCGACGATACCATCCATCGGCTTTTTGATCTTTTGGATGGAGTCAGTGAAGGCTAACTTGTTTCTTTGTAAAACAGTGTAATCCTTCTTGTAATTTTTGAAAATGAAAAAAGAAAGTTTATTTATCACATACCTGTTCACTCCGTTGTGTATGAGGCATATAAGTACCTTTGTTCAATTTTGAGATTGTTCTGACTGGTTTTGAAAGACCCATTAGTAAGATAGAGCTCTTGAGCCAAGTAGAATAGCCCAAGTTTAGTTTTGAAATTTCCTGAAATAAGTCCGGACTTTGAAGTTTCCTGGAATCCATATAGAATAACTTAATTTCGACTTGGAACTTCCGAAGTCCTTGTAGAAAGGGGGATTTTGATAGCCAGGGGAATTCCGCCCAAAAGGTTTCCTCGACCCAATGCCACAGGGACATTGAGAGTCTAACACATCGTGCACGATGTTTGTACTTGTGGCAAGGGCTAACCTCGGGGATCCCTTTAGTAGAATTTATAGATATTTTTTTATGAACCTGCACAGGAGAGAAGTAATGATAGTAGTGGAGATCCTGCCTGAAGGGAGTTTATCTGACCCCATGCCAAAAGGACTTGTTCGTCTGAAATATCTTGTACGATGTTTGTACTTGAGGCAAGGGCTGACCCTCTTGGAACGGCAGTTATCCTAGTGGGAAGCGAAGGCACCCTGCTTAGGGGGGACCTGTATCTTTATTCGATAACAGGGATAGCCCTAAGGTTACGAGCAGGCCTTCGGACCTTCCGCTGGCCGGGTGGGCTTATGGAAGGGTCCCAGATGTTTGTAGGAAACCCCGTCTGCCAGGCGCTACTAGGCTTGATGATCACCGTATTAATGAATGTTAGTGAGTACCATCGTGCACGAGGTTTGACACCTCGGGCACGAGGTTTTGAGATTGAGTTGAGATCATACCTGAGCGACACTATGGTCGAAGTATACATATATATGCCTCCGTATATAAGGACCACTTGCCATGAGTATGTTTGGAAGTATGAAGCCTTCCAAAATATAAAGAAATCCAGGTCGGGAATACAACCAGAATTTGGCGTTTGAATCCTCCATAAACGGATCCTTTAAATGAATCTGTACAATTGAAGAATACCAAGATGGACTGAAGCAAGAGATTATGCGAAAAACTTCTTCAGGTCATCCCCACTCCAACTCCTGGGGATCTGAGTACCTTCCGCAGTCATAAGGTAGTAAGCATTTGGCCCAGCAACCTCGCGCACGATGTAAGGGCCTTCCCAATTTGGCTCAAGCTTGGGAACCCCTAAATTGCTGCCGGCGAGCAATCGCCGCTTGAGAACTAGGTCGCCCTTGTCGAAGACTTTGGGGTTAACCTTCCGGTTATAATACTGCTCTATTCGCCGTTTGTGTTCCAGGCGCTTTATTGCGGCTAATTCTCTTCTTTGCTCTAAGAGATCCAGGTCGACTCTTCGTGAATCATCGTTCTCGTCTGCCCAAGTTTGCAAAGCCTCGGGTTCGAAACTGGCAGCAGCCTCTATTCTGGGAGAGAGGTGTTCCAGCTCAACTGGTATAACAGCGTCCATCCCAAACGAGAGGGAGAAGGGGACTCTTGGGTAACCTCGGAAGGAGCTGTGTTGTAAGCCCAAAGAGCTCCTAGTAACTCTTCCGGACAGCGGCCTTTTGCGCCATCTAGGCGTTTCTTCAGAATGTTCAAGATGTTCTTGTTGGCAGCTTTCGCCTGGCCATTGGTGTGAGGGTGCCAAACAGAAGCATACTTGAGGTTGATCTGGTGCTCTCCACAAAAATCATGGATTCTCTGATTGGCGAATGGAGTGCCATTATCTGTGATAATTAACATTGGTATGCCATACCTGCAGACAATATTGGCCCAAAGGAAGTTCTCGATGTTTTGGGCAGTGGGCTGAGTAAGTGGCTTGGCCTCAATCCACTTTGTGAAGTAGTCGATCGCAACTAGTATCGACTTATAGCCCTTCATGGCCGTAGGCATTGGCCCCAAGAAATCCAGCCCCCAAATGGCGAAGGGCCACGATGAGTTGATGGGTTTGAGATATCCCGCGGACTGCCTCTGCATGTCAGCGTAGTACTGACACTGAGGACACTTCTCTACAAATACCTGAGCGTCTTTGTGGATGTTGGGCCAGAAGAAACCTTGGCGTAGGATTCGCATGACGAGGCTCCTACCTCGTGCATGAGTTCCACATTCTCCTCGATGTATTGCTTCCATCACTTTTAAAGCCTCGTCTGGTCTCAGACATTTGGTGAGGGGCTTAGCATAGGATCTCCTATAGAGCTCTCCGTCGATGAGGGCGTACTTGGCACAAGCAAGCTTCAGTTTCTTCGCCTCTCGTCTATTATCAAGCCGAGTCCCACTCTTCAAGTAATTAAGGATCTCGTCCATCCAGCAGGGTGGTTGCCCTTCGGAAGAGACTTCAGCGCATTCGAAACTGGGTCTTTCGAACACCTGAGTCCGGCGAAGGTCGGGGAGCCCCTCTTTTGCGAGCCGGTCTGCTACTTGGTTCTCTTCACGGGGTATGTGCGTCAGGGAGAAATTTTCGAACAGAGAGATTAAAGACCTAGCCAGTCGCAGATATTTCTTCAGAACCTCGTCCTTCGTCTTAAACGTCTGGTTCATCTGATTGACGACCAGCAGGGAATCACTGAACACCTGTATGCACTTCACGGCCATGCTAAGCGCGAAGTTTAATCCTGCTATGAGGGCTTCATACTCTGCTTGGTTGTTGGTCGCTTTGAACCAGAGCGTCACAGCCTGATGAAGTACAGCCCCCATCGGGCTGGTTAGGAGGATCCCAGCCCCGTGAGATTGCGATCCCGACGCACCGTCGACGTGAAGTGACCAGAGGTCTGCCAGGGTTTCGGTGGGCGGCGGCTCTGTCGTGGAAAACTCAGCGACGAAGTCGGCCAGGGCCTGAGCCTTGATAGTTGTTCGTGGAACAAACCTGATGTCATACTCTCCTAATTCGATAGACCACTTGAGTAATCTTCCTGAAACCTCGGGAGTATGTAATATCTTTAGGAGTGGTTGATCCGTGACGACCTGAATAGTATGGGATTGTAAGTAAGTCGTAGCTTCCTGGCTGTCATCAGAAGGGCCAGAGCGAGTTTTTCCAGAGTGGGATACCGACTTTCAGTGTCCAGGAGTATGTGACTGGTATAAAAGATAGGATGCTGAACTCCCCTTTCGCTGTCTAGGAGTACCGCTGAGACTGCAGTGTCGGACACTCCTAGATAAAGAGATAGGATCGTTCCCTCCTTTGGCATCACTAATATCGGGGCCGGGGTTAAGTACTTCTTCAGTTCAATAAAGGCAGCTTCGCACTCGCCGTCCCACTGTCCTTTCTGGTTATTACGCAAACATCGAAAGAAAGGGGAACATCGATCGCCGGCCTTTGAGATAAATCTGCCCAGACTGTTGATCCGCCCTGCTAGCTTCTGGACTTCTTTCGTCGTCTTTGGAGAGGGCATGCTTTGAATAGCTGATATTTTATCAGGATTAGCCTCTATCCCTTTGACAGAGACTAGATACCCTAAAATTTTTCCTGAAGCAGCGCCGAAGGTACATTTAACAGGGTTGAGCTTGAGGTTGTACCTTCGGAGAGTGTCGAATGTTTCCCGGAGATCACCAAGGTGTTCTGTTAAAGTTTTGCTTTTGACCAAGACGTCGTCTACGTAAGCTTCGAGATTCCTCCCCCTTTGATTCTTAAAGACTGCGCCAATCATGCGCTGATAAGTGGCACGGGCATTTTTGAGACCGAAGGGCATGACCTTGTAGCAGTAAGTGTCATAGTCAGTGATAAAAGCTGTCTTCTCTTCATCTTCCTTGGCCATCAAGATTTGGTGATACCCGGAGAAGGCATCCAGAAAACTCATAACCTCGTACCCGACGATTCGGTCCATCATCGTGTCGATACGGGGAAGAGGGTAAGTGTCTTTAGGGCAGGCCTGATTCAGTGACCTGAAGTCTACGCACATTCTCCACTTCCCACTGGTCTTTCTCACCATTACCACATTGGTTAACCATCGGGGGTATTGTACTTCCCTGATGTAACCAGCTCCTAGCAGCTTGGTGATTTTTCTCTTTAATGGCATCCTGTCTTTCCCCGGCCATTTCTCTCTTCTTTTGTGCAACGGGGGCAGCGGTTTGAGACACATTCAGGTGGTGTTCAAAAACAGCCCTGTCCATGCCTGTAACATCTTTAGGAGACCACGCAAAGACATTGATATAGTCCGAAGGAGTTTAGAGTTGTCCTCCCCAGGATGGCGTTGTAGCCCGATTTAGCTCTGATGACTGCGAAGTTGACCATGCCCATAGCGTGGCCATTGTCATCACCGAAGGAGACGGGAATAGTAATGAATCCAAGGGGTTGGACCTTTTCACCAGAGAAACCGAGTAAGATAGTCCCAGCGTGGAGGAGGTTAGTCTCTTTGAGTCCCATCTAGAGGAAGGCGGACTCAAACAGGATGTCGGCGGCGCTCCCAGAGTCTAGGATTACCCGCCGGACATCGAAATCAACGATGCGGGCAACGACCACGATCGGATCGTTATGCAAGTTGCCCTGCTGGGGGAGATCTTCACTGCAGAACGTAAGGGGGATGGATGAGGCATGATGCTCAGAGATGCCGCCAACTTCTGCTCCTTGGCGCTGAGTGGTTGGGTCAATGCTGAAGATAGCATTGATAGTTCTGGTGGCCGGAGGATAAGGGCGCCCTTGCTGCCTAGGGCCTACGGGTGGTAGGGACTTGGCGGGAGTTTCAGCAGTTTCGGGGGCTTTCCCTTTCTGGGCGGCAGTGAAGGTCGGAGCCATCTGCATGAACTCCTCAAACTTGCCCTAATTCAGCAGTTTCTTGAGCAAGATTCTGAGGCCTCGACAGCGGTGAAGCCTGTGCCCATAGTTCCCGTGGAACTCACAGTAGTCGTTGGGATCCACTCCAGGTGGCGGCGCCGGTTTAGGTCCGGTGGGCTTTATCCAGCCCTGCTTGATGGCTGCCGCATAGACCTCAGGGAGTGGTCTAGACAGAAGAAGTTTCGGGGGTTGATCTTGCCGGGGCCTCTCCCCTTGTCGATCGCGGGGTCTGGCCATTTGCATCCTCGCGGCCGGGGGTTCGACACCCCGATGTTTCCTCTTGTTTCTTTCCCCGGAAACGCTTGCGGGGGAGGATTCAGCATCCTCTAGGAGCATGAACTGACTGGCCATGGCCACCAGCTCTGGGTAACTCCGAGGTTTGGCCAACTGTAGGGATTTGGACAAGTCCCCTACCTTGAGCCCTCTCCGGAAGTTATGCATGGCCAGTGCAGGCTCTACATCTTCGTCTTCTGCTGCGGCGGCGAAGAAACGGTTGGTGTAGTCCCGAAGGTTCTCTCTCTCGCCTTGCTTGATGTTGGCGAGGACCATGTCGGACACGACCATACGGGTCCGCCCTATGAAACGGGCAATCAAGTCCCACTTCAGATGCTCATAGGAGGTGATGTGACCCCGGGGCAGCTTGATGAACCAGCTGAATGCTGCCCCCTTCAGTGTGTTGGCCAGGAGGTGACACCTAGTGGCTTCGTCCGGCCGGCGATATCGGACGGCGGCCTCAAACCCCTGCACATGTTCACGGGGGTCTGTTGCGCCTCTATAAACCTCCAACCTGGGTGGCCGGAAGTCTTCTGGGATAGGGGCCAAACGGATGGCATCGGAAAAGGGGGCATTTCCGTCCATCGGACCAAAGAAGGGATCAGGTCCGTGATGAGGAGCTTGAGCGCCTGGAAAGAGGGGGTCTCTTCCGTCCAGAAATGGAGGGAAAGCAGGTGGAAAAAAAGCGGGTTGTGTAGTGGACAAGGTGGAAGGGGGTTTTGATGAACCTCCTGGAAACGGAAAGGGCGTATGGGTGGTATGGAGGAACCAGAAGATTGGATGGAGAGTGGTGCGGCTTGGGGCGCCGTTGCAAGGATTTCGGCCACCGCGGGAATCAGAAGGGGCGGAGCTGGGGCCGCTGCAGGTGGCGGAATCACTTCTGGAATCGCCGCAACTGGCGGAGGGGCAGCAGGGACCGCCGGTACCGGCGGGCGAGGAAGTACTGCACAGACCGGCTGAGTCTGTCTGAGGATGACGGCCTGTTGCGCCGTGAGGCCGGTGACCATGTCAGTGAAGTTTGCGAGCATCCCTTGGAGCTCTGAAACACGGGTGCCTCTGGAAGAGGAGGCAGATCCGGCGCGTCGCCGGGAAGTGGAAGTCGAGGCTCCATCATCCGGCGCCCGGACAGAGGGTTCTCCCACATGTACGCTGCGGGCAGCAGAGTTGGTTTTGCGCGTTCTGGCCACCATCTTCCCAGGTCTCAATGAAAGCACCAGAAGATGTTGACGTAGGATGTGGGGGTCCCAGAAAACACCAGAAGAAAGAGAGTTCTGGGAGACAGCGGCGCGCAAAGGGGGTGAGCCTGTTAACGGAGGCTCAGGGAGAAGATTAGTCCAAAGCAATCAGAAAAACACACGAAAATTTAAGGTGGTTCAGGGAGGGAATCCCCTACGTCCACCGGACGATCAGCAAAGAGATTTCACTAATAGGAAAAAAGAAATAGCCCTGAAGGCTGTACAATGTCTTTTAGAAGAGTAGAGGAAGAGGAAAGAAGAAGGAGACGAAGAAGAAAGGAGCTCCTCAGTTGGGGTCCTGATACAATGAAAAACTGCTCTTTGTGTCCGTGTGTCCGTCCGTCTGTCGTCTTTTTTCCCTCTCCCTTTTTTTTTGGAGAACTGTTCAGCGATATTTGTAGGCAGGGATGGTGCAGCTTCACCCAGGTTCCCTGGTTTTCCGGGGGAAAGGTGATGGGCTATCTCCGAGCGCCGCCTATCTGTCACTGGAGAGATTTGCCGCTCGTACGAGGCAAATGACATCTTTTAATGCCGGTACTTTTTCTGGGAAAGAACGTCTGTACGGAGAGCGGCGGGGTTAGGTGAAGTTGATTGTGACAGGTGTTATCTCGTACCCTCGTGTCCGAGGTTACGAAGTTTAATCCTGGATCGTCGTGGACGATGGTTGGCTGAACCCTCGTGCCCGATGTTTGACCTGGGTCAAGAGTCCTGCAAGACCTGAAGCTGAGTCAGCAAATAACCAATCAAGTACAGGCCTGTCAGGCGCCACGTATTCGCCAGGATGCAGCGCAGGAACCACGTGTTAACACTAATTAAATAAAGTTATAATGCTACATTTTATTACTTCAAAATCAAATAAAAAAACTGCTCTAATTCCATTAGGTCATATCCTAGCATCAATCTCTAATCCCTGCAGTAAAATGCTATTGAGAAATGGGAACAAAGATGACACGGTCAAAATGGTGGGAGAGGAAAAGTCGGATGTTACATATTAATATAGCTATATAGGTTTCAAAATAGCAAAACATGCGACATACAATTCAACTAATAAAATGAACTCTTCATTAATTGAATATTGTTGAGCGCATGAAATTAGGGCATGAGAATTAAATCAAAACATTAGTTTTCAAAATAACAACTAATTGAATCATTGCTTTATATAAAGTTTCAAGCTGGATTTCAATACAATTAACCTACACAGAGTGAAATGCAAAATTCCAACAACACTAGAAATTGTGAGGCCGATCACGAGCAAATTAGCATTAGTCAGAGTTCATTTCAAAGTCTGTATTAGATAAAATGACAGATGATATTGAGATCACAAATATCATGAACATAATTAAGGCTCTATTTCGTTGGATATCATTTTGGTCATAATTATGATTAAAATAGCCTCTAATTATTTTATTAAAAAAAATTATTTTTCATACTCAATACATAAACTTTATATTACATCCTACATAATTTTTAACGTATAATACTTAATTTTTTTATTATTATTTTTAATAAAATAGTTGGAGACCAATGAAAATTATTTTGGTCTTGTCCTAGACCCCAGCTAAACAAGACTTAAAAGTCAAATAGAAATCAATAATAAAAAAAAAAAACTAGCTCTTGTTACAGAGGAGTAGTAATATATGATTCAACTCATAAGTCTAATCTAAACTTAACTCAAAATTTTCAGATTAGTCAATAATTTTAACATATTTATTAAATAAATTAGGTTTAAGTTGAACATACTCGGAACGGATTGGATTTGAGTTTTCTATTTATAAATATTTGTTTTATAAATAAATCAAATTGATAGTTGACATGACCTATTTATTAATCAAATCAATTTGAGTTATTAATTTTAACTAGTTTAATAAACGGATTGAGTTTAAGTTGAGCAATTGAGTCGGGTCAGATTAGACAATAACCCACCAAGCTAGATTAATAAGAGATTGCATACAAGCGCACATTTGTATATAGATGAAAGAACACCAGCAACTTATATACTAAAACCATGTCAATTTTAACATGCTTGTGCATGTGTTTGCCTACAAAAGTTAAAAATTTAGATGAAAATATTTTTTTTATTAAAAATTATTATACAGAATGTAAAATAAAATTAATTATTATATTAAGATATATAAAAAATATGGTATAATATAATTTTTTTATAAAAAAAATAATTATTATTTTGATATATATGTATAAATCGTGGGTATAGTTATGGGATTCATACCTGTCTAATTAGGGGTGAATCGAAACAAATTAAATAGGTATGAATATAAATTATCACCTAGAGCAAAGCACAAATCCAATGAAAGATTTGCTATGCTACTTTTTAAATCTTAAAAATCATAATAAAAATATTTTCAAATAATTCACACGTACCTTGCCAACCAAACCAATACAAAAGTTAGCTAAGCGTAATCAATTCTCATACAAGTTTATACATTGTTTGGCATTGGGATTAAAATCATTTAAAATATTTTAAAAAATATTTTAATTATATTATATATTTATTTTACATCAAATATAAATTTTAATATTAAAAAATTAATTTTATTCAACACAAATTTAAAATTTAAAAATTAATTTTATTTCATATCTTACAAATATCCAAATAAAATAATCAACTTTATATCATATTTGACATAAATTTTAATATTAAATAATACTATTTTATATTATAATATTAAAATAATATTATTTTTTTTAACTAAGGGGACATTTGGTTCAATGTTATCTTGATATTATGTTATATTATCTAGAAAAAGCAGTTGTTTAGTTTAATAACATCAGCAAAGAATTTACTATTTGATTATAAAATTACTAGTCAAAAGATGATATCTAGATTATATAATGTAATACCAAGATAACATCGAACCAAATACCGCCCCCTAAAAAAACTTTTTCAGAAAGTTTCGCATGCAAAACAGAAAATTTGTATTTCTTGGTGGAGTCATTGCCTAACTAGAATATATGAACTACGAAAATGCAAGAATTCCCCCATCCAAGCGAGCAATTAACCTACACTAAACCTATTTAAATCCTAAATGAAAGTTGTAGGTAATGGACACATGCAATAACCAGGGAGCTTCATCTTGAGATTAGAATTAAATCAATTAAGCCACTAAACTAACTAGTTCAATACTAAATCACTATAAGAGGAATAGATATTTGCAACCAACAATTGCGACCAATGCCCATTTAGTTGCAAAATTGCGACCCAATTGCAACTGATACAATATTAGTGGTCATAATAACTATAATATATGAAAGTATTTGCAGCTATGTTGCGACCAACATTCTAAATGGTCGCAAATTCAATGGCGGGAGCTGCGCGCCAAGTCTATTTGCGACCAGTTAAAATGTTAGTTGCAAAATTATTTGCGACCAACATAAATCTGTCGCAAATTGGCCGCTCGCATCTAGTAAATAGCTCACACGAGCTGGGCTCGAGCCCTCATCCTCAAATCTCCTCTTACAGCGATGACACTCCCTAGCTCTTCCTCCACGTCACCATCGCTGGAAGGTCACGGCATCCCTGTCGCCGAAAGCTCACTATCACCATTGTCAGCTCCTCTTTCTCCTCCAAGGTCTCCTCCTCCTCGCCATCGTCGAAAGCTCATGGCATCCCCATCGTCGAAAGGTCTCAGTGTCACCATCACACAGGGGGATCTATGCCCTTCGATGAACACGAGGAGAGAATAGTAAGAATTTAAGTGATTTAAATTAATTGATTTGTAATGTTTATTAATTAATTCTTATTCTGACATATAATATAGCTGCAGTGAAAAATTAGGTCACTAGCCTACTCATAAAGAGCTCTTCGAGCGCACTCATCGGTGCTGGTGCATTTGTGGATGATTGATCTCATATCGCATGTGTAGGTTTCTTATTAATCTTCTAAATGATACAAATATTTACAATATTTTAATCAAACATTTTAAATTTATTATTAATTTAAGAGCAATACAAATTTGAGATGATTTTAGTGCCAAAAGAATCCAGTCATAGACTTTTTGACGTGTTGGCATGGTGCTCAATTGCAGGCGTACAAGATGCGAGGAGAACTACCACGTATAATTTTTCTTCATACACACATGTTGCCGATATCTTCGCATCCTATTCTGCAGCTCAATCATCACAGGCATCAGCATCAGCTGTTGGGGATCAACAGCAGCTTCAATTAGAGCTTATGGTGCAAGCGATGCAATCCATGATGCCCTGATTTGAGCGGCAGTTGCAGCAGCGTGATGAGTACTTACGAGAAATCCAACAACTAAAAGAACAATTTTGCGTCAGCAGACACCCACCTGCAGGTGACTCAATCACCTCCCCCAACTGGTCATGAGTAGTTATTTTTATTTATTATATGTGTTTAAGATTTCTTATTCGGCTAATCATCTATGGAATGATATCATTGGAAGAAACAAATCATTTCTGTGCTAGATGAACTCTTTACATGCATGTTATTCTTAATGTTTTAATATTTATAAAAAACTATTATATAAGAAGTAGATTGTAATTGCTTGTCTTTAGTTGTTTATGTTATTAGTTGTGTGCAATTGGTGCTGCAAGCATGTTATTATATGTGGAGCTCTACATATAAACAGATTTTTGAGGTTATGTTTTGTTTGAATGCAGGTTCATTAAATTGTTTTGCGCCGCTGGAATTTTTTTTTTAATCTTCCCCAGCTTGCAACCGATTTGCAATCAATTCGTGACCAATTTGATTATCTTCCGCTAGCTTTGAGACTGATTAGCGATCGACGTGGTTGCAAATTCGTCGCTCTTGGTTGACTATTTTGGCAGCCATGTGGCGACCAATGCTGGTCGCAAATTGGTCGTAGTGATTAGTCGCAAAATATCTGCGACCAATATTTTGATGGTCACAACTAGCATTTGAGACCTAAGTAATTGCAACTAATTTAGCAACTAACTTGGTTGGTCGCAATTGGTTAGCAACTACTAGCATAGTGCGGATCTACCCATAAGATCGATTTTGTTTTTTTGATGGGGGCTATAAGATTGATTGACAACAATAATAAGAGTTATACTAATAATAAATATTATTTATATATATAAATAATTAGTATTATTATATTAATTTTGAAACAATGGCCTAGTGTGCGACTACCTTAGAATTTCTTCTCACGACTTTCATTCAAACAAGTAGATATACTTTATTTTTTTTCTTTTGTCATTGCTTAGAAGTTTTTGATTGACATTTTATATAAATTTTTGAGTAAATTACTCATAGGTTTTTATAGTTTATCTATGATTATATTTTTGTCTATATTTTGTGAAATTCTTTATATAGGTTCTTAAATTAAAACTATAAAGACTTATTAGGTCTTTCTTTTTCTTTTTTTATAAGTTTTGTTTGAAATTCTAAAAATATAAGTGAAAATTTAGAAAATATTAAGAAACTAAATAAAAAATTTTAAAAAATTATTAATCAAAGTATAATTGTAGATAGAGTATAAGAACTTATTAGTAATTTATCTTAAATTTAATCTTAAGAATCTCTCTATTTTATTTTATTTTCTAATAATTACATTAAGATGAACATGTAGGATCTATAATATTTAATGAACAAATATATAGGTGCTTAAAATTTTGACTTAAAAATCAAATTTTAATCAAAAATTAAATTGACATTAACTTGAATAAAGCTTATATTGGTAACCAACGAATCAATCGGATCTAACTTAAATCGTGATCAAACAAAAATCTTATTGTCTCAACTTTGAACCATATCAAGATAGAATCAATTATTTTAGTTTGGCTTGAGATCTCATTATCAGCCCTAATTTCGAATGCCAAAACTCTCAATTATTATAGTGTTTTTTTTTAAAAAAAACATAGATTTTATTGATTTAAGAAACCACAATAGGCAAGTCAGTACATATGAAAATACTTAAAAATAGAGTCATTATATCGTTCCAAATAATATTATAATTAACTAAGAGAGCTAAAGTAGCTAAATGGTGAGCCACATTGTTCTCTTTTGCGAGGGCAGTAGGAGACCGAGCTATTTGTAGTGTTAAGTCATTGAGAAAGAGTTTATTTGAGAATTAAGAAGTTTCATATTTAAATTATATTATTATTATAATAAGTTTTAAAAGGAGTTGAGAGAATTATGGTGTCAAGTTAGGTAAATTAAAAAAAAAAAAAACTACCAATTATTTGTTTTTTAAAGAAAATAGTCCTGTGTAGATTTCCGTCCAGCAAGATGGGAAATCATCTTTCACCGTACCTTTGCAATCTGACGTTCCTGATTGCAGCTCCGAACCACTACTTCCTGTCTACCGGAAGGCGATTGCGGAAGAAGGCCTCCAGCTCCGGCGGAGCGAAGAACTCCTTCACCTCCCCAGCCGCTCGCCGTGTGGACGATGGTAGCTCCATTCGCCTCTTTCTCGGCGTGGGTGGCGGCGCAAATGCTGTTGGAATCTTCGCCTCCGCCTCCTTTGGCGTCCTGCATTCCTCCTCCTCCTCCTCCTCTTTAGCGGTTACCGCCCCCGCCTCCATCGCCGACTTGTCGGGCCTTTTCAGGATCCGCAAAATGTTCCACCAGCAATTCCAAGGTCTCTTCAGATCTCGCTAGTGTATCAGACACTACGGAAAATTAATGACGCGATCCGGAAAAGCAAGAACATTAATAGGGCAAATTTTGAAGGGTTCAGCAGCGAGAGGAAGTGCGAGGATCAGAGGATACACCAAGAATGAAAGAGAAGCTGTACCGGCTTGATAATGCTCGACCGTGGTTGACAGAGCCGATGATTTGAGATAGAAAGAGGAAGACAGGGAACCACCTCAGGTAAAATATCGCGTAGGAGTCGCGGTTTGCATGACTTGATTAGTGAACCGCTCTGTATAGATGTGATTCGTGCCAACCGTACGCCGATTCTTCGCCATTTCTCTCTGCCAGTCGCGGATCTTCTAACTACCCAAGGACTAAGGTTTGTCCTCGAGACCGTTCTGCAGGGCGAAAGCAAGCGTGAAAATGCTGAAACCCGACACCATACTAATGAGTAAACACAAACCTCATCGGATCGCAGTAATAGTAGACCGCACCTAAAAAAACGGAATTTGTTTTTAAATTTAGATTCTCTCTTGCATTGAATTCAAATTTTGAAAACTGTAGGGGACGTTTCCTTCTCTTCACTAGTTATTGTGTTGCGACTTGCGTATTAACTTCAGAAATTCGCTACGTTGCAACGTGAAGCCTTCAGTTTTCCTATGTGCGAGGTAGCTGCACATATTAGTGTTCTTTTTCATCAATGAAGTTAATAGATGCAACCTTATCTGAAACAGATTTCTTAATTCTATGAGGCTTGTTATGGACTTCACCGACCCTGCTTCTATTGCATTTACCTCCATTTAAGGGCATGTCAGTTTTACGAGAATTTTATTACCATCTGTCTAATGATCTGCTACTTTTTGGACAACTTGCATTTTTTGTTCTTTGAAGTATATGATATAACCTGATCCTAAAGTTGCATAGAGAGGATCATGCTTTGGAAAGAAAGAGGCAGTAATGAACTGAATGATCTGACAAAATTTTGTACTTTCCTTGTGTCATGTGTTTCTGTTATACAATTGAGAGCAGATATTCTCATAATGTACATGCTTACTTGGCTTGAATTGGCATGTTTATAACCATTAAAGAACATTTAATTGCACTCTGTTTCACCGAAGGCTCAGAAAAACATATTGCTCCTCTTCTCCAATGATATCTCGGGACTCCTCGCATGACATTCATGCAAAGTTGTCATTAAAAGGGCACTAAAGTGAAGTTCCTAATTCAAGAATAATTTTTTGATAGTCATGTTTATATGGCATAAATTCCTGCATCTAAGTGATACAAATCTTTTAATATAACAGTCTCAGGTACATTTTTTTATCAATCATTCACCTTCATCAATGGCTATACGTTTGATAGAACTACACTTGACTATTGTTCCTCTTACCCTTTTATCCATGATCACATCAAACACATCTTCTTTTACTCATAGGTTTGATAGAACTACACTTGACTATTGTTCCTCCTACCCTTTTATCCATGATCACATCAAACATATCTTCTTTTACTCATAGTTTAAACTTACTCATATCACCATTTTTTGCAGGTTCTTCACATCATAACTAAATGCAAGCCATAAAACATCTTATGTGAAATTCCTCATGTTTTCTTAGGGCTTGTTTTGTCCCCGTACCATTTTGGTCATATTAAAGACCAAGATGGTTCATTCATTAAAAAAATAAAAAGTAATATTAAATTAATTTTTATTACATTTTATATGATTTTCAATATAAATAAATCTATTTTATTTCACATCTTATATCATTTTCAATACATCAATAAACTTTATTTTATATTCTACTCAATTTTTAATACAACTAATTAACTTTATTTTTCATCGCACATATCTCAAAGCATGCTCATAATTTTTATGACATGGCTAATTTGGTCTCTTTACCAAACAAGCCCTTAAAAAGTTTTCTCATCATCTTAATATTAAAGCTCCAACTATTTAGAGATTGGTTAGTTTCATCTAGCTAATGAATAGTGTAAGAAAATCTTGAAAGGGAAGAGAATGTGGAGTCTAGATTTTCTATAACATGACTATCAAGGTTGAAGAAGAGTGAAGTCATTAGGTAGATGACAAGATCAACAAGGAAGAAGCTGTTGAAGAACGGATTGTCCAGTTCTAGGACCAGACCATCTATTCTGGATCGTTCGTTCAGGAATGTACGAATGGACCATCTTATCGTTTTCCAAAGGGTATTTAATAGACTGTCTGCTCGGCTTTCGGATGATCTGAACTTGTGATTGGATAGTCCGATAGTTGAATTGATGATTTGTTGCATCGTGAATTGGACTGATTGAGTAGACCACATTTTTACGCTACTTTCCTTATAAATAGTTGATGCACGTTCAACCTAGATGAAATCATGAAATTTTGATGATTATGGGCTATTATAGGGTTTGAGAGGGTGAGATTGAGAAAATCTTCTATCTTCTCTGGAGACTCTTAAAAAATAGTAATTTTCTCTTGGTACAACCGTGATTTTTCCCCAGAGTTAGGATTTTTCATGAAAATCTAGTGTGTTCTCTTTTTACATGTTCTATTTTCTTCTTCGCATCAGGTTTTCTCATATATCTTTTGTGTCAATTGGACTTTCACTATAATTATGTGGGATTTCTCTTACGGTTTTTTTGCCAAGCATGGCATTGTGATCCCAACAGAAAGGCTGGATATTTTTTAAATTATTCTTTTGGTTTTTTGTTGAATCTTCTAGTCATAGCACAGGTCATCCTAATGTGAATTTTCTATTAGTAGTTTGGCAGTTATTGTGGACTTCTTATTAAACGATATGTCACTTTAGAAATTGACTTTTTCCTACTGTTTACATGGGGTTTTGGGTTGATCATGAAAAGATAGGAATGGTTCATTCTTAATTGATCTAAAGTTCAATTTTATGTCCTTTGCCTATTTGACAATAATTTATTGCCAAATTATTAGCAGAACTATTTTACGTTTGGTTATTGGATTTTTCCAAGAATTTTCTACGAGTCTGAAGTACAATAGTAGTTCCCACTAGATTTTGCAGAGTTACAATTGAATGATGGATCTAATACATTATTAAATGTCATGAAGGCATGCATAAATTTGCAATTATAATAAAAGTTAATCGATTATTGGAATGGTATTTTAGATAATTTGTCTTCCTGTTATTGTCAGCATGTGTTGATTGTTCATGCCAATAGGATTCATGTTTTTATGCAGCTTGTTATATGCTTAGTATTGAGCTTAACTCAAGGTTTGTGTTAGAGGTTCACATTAAATACCAGGTCAGATGGATATTTTGTTTGGGAAATGCATGCAAGTTGTCTCACAGGTCATTTTGGGAGTAATAAGTTGGTAGACCTCATGTTGATATATTTGTTTGGCCCAATTTATGTAGATATATTACTTGTATAGTTTCCCAATGTTGCACTTGTCAAATAGTCAGAGCTAAGAAACAAAACACTAGCCTCTATACTCTAGTCTCTCTACCACATTCACTTTGGACTGATTTAAGTATGGATTTTGTACTAGCATTGTCTAAGACTTCTAGAGGACACAAGTCTATATATGTTCTAATAGATTGGTATTCTAAAATAACTCCTTTCATTCCCTACAACAAGACTAGTAATACATCACATTTTGCAAAATTGTTCTTTTGGGAAGTTGTAAGGTTGCATGAATTGCCTACTTTTATGTTCTTTGAGAAGGATGCTTAATATTTCTTATTTTGGAAGACTGTTCAAAAATATGTGGTACCAAACTGTTGTTCTCTTCTGCATATGACCCATGGATTGATTGTCAACTATCAATAGAAGTCTAGGTTATTTACTTAGATTTATTGTAGGCAACAAACTTAGGAATTTGGACTTTTTTCTTTTTGTTGTTGAATTTGCTTAACAACTCGATTAATAGGTTTATTAGCATTAGTCTTTTTGAATATGTTTATGGCTACAAACCTCATGCCTCTTTGGACTAACTATGTTGATATGCAAATTATTCACTTTGCTCGTCATGTACTCGCTACATTCATGACTTAAATGTTGAGATTAGAAGCAAAATTGCTACAATTGATGTTGATTATAATAATAATACTATTGATATTTGTTCTAGGTCTAAGATTATAATGATAGTAAACTTGTTATCACTCACCCCCATAATACCTACGCAAAAATTCTTTTAACAAACTCTATGCAAGAGCTATTGGTTCATTCTCTATCCTTCGTAAGCTTGGATCTAATGTATTTTTACTAGATTTACTTGATCATTTAAAATTCAATCTTGTTTTATTGTGTAGGATTTAATACTTATCAAAGCACCATTATGCCTCCTACTTTGTCTAGTCTTTCCCTAGCAAGTATTTCAATTCTGAAAGTTCCTCCATTCCATCAGCATAAATATGAGATTATTGCTATTTAGGATGATAAATTTCTGTGTATTGGTGATGGATTATGTTTATTTCTCATTCAGTGGAAGGACCATCTTGCTTTTGACACATGGCTTACGAAGAACGAACGTCAAAGGTTGAACCCACGTCATTTTGAGTCCTACTTACAGTTTACCTTGACGCAACCAAATTTTTTCTAGAATGGGACAAAAATGGAGATTTACTTGCAGATTCTTTAGTTTCAAGTTCAATATTCCATGCATAAGAAGGGCAAAAGCTTGAATTGAAGACTTGGATCAAAGAAGTTATTTTCCCTTATTATATGTCCTGGGGAGTATTTGAGCGTTTAGAAAAATATTTTATTTGTATTTATTGGCTTTAAATCATGTCCTTTGTACTAAGTTATTTCCTGTATTTTTGGGCCATAGAACTCATTATAAATAGCCCTACCCAGGCTTTCCGATGGCATGGCAAATTTGCTCATCAAATTGATGGTAATCTTTAATAATAACTTCAAGCGAACATGTATCGTCTTCTACAGAATTGTTAACCAATGTCATAATTTGCTCATTCCCTTTATGTTCCTCTTGTGACTCGGGACAAAAACTTTGGGTGCTTTGGCTTCAATGGCTCCCTGGTTTGACTTTGTTTTGCAGTAATTCTAGTTACTTTGGATTTCATAAGCATGGCTCATTGCTAAAGCATATGGTGTGGCTTTGGATTTGTTGTTAACAAATTATGACTTTGCTGTTGTTATAGTTGGTATGACTCGAAATGCAACTCAAAACTATTTGAGTTGCTTTCAATGTAAGCCAAAAGTTGAACTTGTTTCGAGTAACTTAAAATTGCTTGCCTTAGATATGATAATACCCTTCTTTAATTAAGTCTTCTTCTTCATGAGATCCACGTTGTTCTGTCAATGTTCTTTAAAATAAGCAAGAAGCTATTATTTTATGCCTCTTTTTTTTTTAAAAAAAAAAAATCTGCTTCAACAATAGGGTTGGATTCATATGTCCGCATTTAAAATTCTGTTTTTAGCATTGACATGATATGCATCGTTTTATCACCCTAAGCAAGATATTTTCCGTTGGTCGAAGATTTACTTAATTTATAAGTGCAAGTAATTCAATTATTCAGGCCTACTTATTGAAAGTTAGTGATGAGACCCTTCTCTCTCCATTAACGTGAACTGAACGTAGCTTTCCAGACTTTGATTTAGAGCATCAGATGTCAGCGATCTAAAACGGTATTAGCTTCCAAGTCTCTATTCCACAGTTAGCGGTCATGAAAGATGGTATCAAACTGCCATTTTGATTAATTTAATTCGTCAACGTAAAGAGGGAAAGTTGCTCAATTTCTTTGGGGATCACGATAACGGTATTGGCCGGCCCAACAATAGCTCTGCTGCCAATTTTCAGCAAAACATAACTGCGAAATTCTCTGTAACTTTTGATGATAATTTTGGATAGGGACTCCCTCCAGGAATAGACAACTTCTCCTACATCAATCACTTGCAAACCCTAGGTTTTTTTAATTGCAAGGAATCAAATTTGTTTATTTTTGAGTCATTGGCTCCATTAATGGACTTAAGTGGAATTTTGATGCAGGCAATCGATTATTGAGAGATGCTGCTGCTGCTAATGGCACTTAGGTCCCCCACTGCATAATTAAAGGGTTGATCAATAACAGGTAATCTTTATGCCCCCAGGCTTGTCAATTTTTATGCAATAGCCAGGATTTCGATCAGATCAATCCCCCCCTGCATTGTAAAGGCACGAAATGGGTGTGGAGTGCTGGCTGATTTTTATGAGATGCTTACACATGCGCTTAGGCATGGTCCTCCCCCTTAATTTGGCTTGGGACCTCTTGCAATTCTGTTCTTTGTAATTGTGGGCACCCCTCATATTTATCCTTTATTCTAATTTAGTGGGTTGAAGTCTGTAGAGGCCAATGATGAAATATATCCTGTCTTGAGCCCTGTTTATTGCTCAACTGTTAAGTTGTCCTTTCTTCTTGGTTCTTTCATTGACTTAATCAATTCATTTCAGTGGCTAATTATGTATGTTAGCCTATGCTTTTGAATAATTTGAGACCACCTGTCCTTTCGCTTTGATGGTTTTTGCCTCCTTTCTTTCTTTTCGATATGATCCAAGAGACTTTCACACAGCCTGTGAGCATCCCATGCACCAATTACAAATGAAGATTATGTAGGCAAGAAATGACAATTTAAACTGCTAGTGGAGTTATTTTCATGTTTAATTTTTTTATCTGACTTCTCCCCTCTCTCCCAAGGAGCCCATTTCTACGTGGTCTGGTGAAAGCTATTAACTATCATTCTCTACTTGATAAAGAGCCGTCCGTTGATTGATTTTATTAAGGAGATGCTAGTACTAGAGGCCTAATCTATGAACTGAATGCACACTTATTATTACAAGAATTTAGGCTGCTGAATAAAAGCTACCATTTGTTTTTCTATAACACAATTTGTGATAGAATATCCATTGTGAAACTTTTTACTAATTTGTCACTCACAGAGACTCACATTGGATCCACTATCCCTTAAATGAGTCATTTTTAAAGTGCCTGTTAAGACTTATACTTGGAAATACTTGCACAAAAATCTGCATTTTTGCACTTTCAAAAAACTTGTACTTTCAATTTTCAAAAAAAAAAGTGTACTTTCGAAATTAATTGCATAAACAATTTGATTTTAATCGAATTATTGACTTTGATATTATCTTTTTAGGGATATTTACATACGTAATACTTCATATCATTATATTTACATATCAAATATTTTTTTTTAAAAATTACACATCGCACACCAAAATTACACTCCACACACTTTTTCTAAAGCTGTAGTGTAATTTTTTGAAAATGAATGTGATATACGTAATTATGGTAATATGGAGTATTATGTACGTAATTATCTGTATCTTTTATTATAGTCAGGAGCCTATATACATGTGAATGGGCATTGATTAACTCAAAAATGTAAACTAGTGGATGAGAGCTATCAGCATCATAATTTTTGATAAAATATTCAATGTAATACTATTTTCACAAGCATTCATCAGGGCAGGGGAAGACAAAAGCTAGCTAACAATTGCTTCCAAAACAAGCTTGGATAGTATAATTCAATATGTCGAATGGCCTTGGGTTTTCATTAAAGCTTCGTTGCCATCATTTAATGGCACTCACATCACTTTCATGGAATCAAAAGCTACAATCCTTTACCTTTTCGTCCCTTCTTTTATTTTCTTTCTCATATGACAAGCCCCATTCTGTCTTTGATCATAATTAAACAAAGAAGCAAGATTAAACCATGATGTGACTTGATATGCTAGGCAGGTACTTCCTCTGTTTGATTCATGATCAAGTTGGGTAAAACTATTTTTTTTAAAAAATAAATAATTTATATAATTCTCAATACATCAATTAATTTTATTTAATATTCTCACCAATTTTTCATCATAAATATATATATATATATAAAAAAATTATAATTATTTATTAAAAAATTAAAAAAATAGTCATACCTAACTTGAGCATGAACCATACAAGGGCAAAAATGTATGTTTATATGAGTGTAAATTTTATATTTTGGTCAATACTATATGACTATGCAAATTATATTGTAGTGTATACCAATTACCAAATTTATAACAACAATCAAATCTTAATTCCACTAGGTGGTGTTGGCTGCATGAATCTTTTGTTTTCATTGCGCTCTATCAATTAACAAATTCTTATATAGGTCTAAGTAACTAAAATCACTCTTTATAGTTTCTTACTAAATTTACAAAATAAGAAAAAAAAAATTATAGGTGAAAAGCATTGTTGTTTTAGTTCCATTAGTTTTATTCATTTTTATGTGAATTAATTGTGAAGTAGACAGAATAACTTTTGTTTTGCTAGCTTTCTTTTGTGAGAGATTTTAGTTGCACACAAGGTATAAAGTAAAATTTATGGCAAATTTGAATCCCATAGTATATATGGATAGCGAATTGATATGTGATTTTAAGATAGGAGCTATTGTTAACCCCCATTTCATCCGTTAAATAAGATTGATTACAAGGTGCATTAAATGACACGTAGAGTGCATTATTGCTCGAGTATATTTTCAATTCATATAGCTATACAAAATTATCTCCATAGCTGGTTTTTTGGATTCTTAATCAAAAGTATATTTCTAATTCATATAATAGTACAAAACTTAATAAAGAATGGTTCTCATAGGTATTACTGCGGTAGTGTTCTTATGTTTATATATAATAATGTGAAAATTCTAGAGAGCAAATGGATTTAATTAGTAAATGAAAATGAAAAAAATAGTTTGGATGAATTTAATTTTGTATTTAGCACTGCTAATATATATATATATATATATATATGAACCACTTGGAGTATGCAAAGTGTGAAACAAAAAACAAAACTACACTAGAACTTACTGAGCAAAAGCTAAGGTATGTTGTCGGTAAAGAAATGAAGTACGAGAGAACTCATGGGCATGTTTATATATTCCATCATGTCATGTTATGTTGTGTTTCTATAACTTTATGCTGAGTTTGAATTTTTTGAGTACTTTTATAATATTGAGTAAATATTATACCAAATTAATTATCATGTGTGTATATATATAATATTATTTAGGCATAATTAACTACATGCCACACCATTTAGTTTTATTTATGCTTTACCCATCCATTTTTAGTTAATTACGTTATACACACTAAAAATATTATAAAATCTTATATACACACACTTGAGTTAAAACTTAATCAAAATCTATTTGAAAAAAAAAATATTCTGTTAGTAAATCATTAAAATTATATTTTTATCTTTAATGATATATATTTTTCTCTTCTTCAATACCACACTAAAGCGCTGATTTGTCCTAAAATCAATTCACGTCGCGGATATCTCCTTCCTTTGCCGTCACCTAAATATTAAGGTTTTAGGATTTTTTTCATTCAAAATACATTTAAAATAATATGATGAACAGCTCAGATTTTTGTAATCTAACTATAGTCAGATTATTGAAAAATTATGATTACTCATCATAATAGAAATAAATTAAAATACGTGTATGTAAGATTTTATAATATTTTTAGTGTGCATAGCGTAATTAACTAAGAATTGATGGGTAAGGCATAAATAAAACTAAATAGTGTAGCATGTAGGTAATTATCCCTATTATTTAACATGTCTTATACTGTCTATCTTATATTTTGAAAATTATCATGTTATTGTATTCTAACATATTGTGTTCTCACATCCTTTTTTCCTATCATTACTTCTTAGAAAAACCTATTGAGATTCAACTTATGTTCTCACTTCTTTTTCAAAAATTACAAGCATTAGGTGGGATGGTTTAATATGAATATCATAGCAAGGAGGCTGCACTTTTATATCAAGTATTGCTCCTTTATTTTATTGGTTGGGATTCATGAAATAAGATTCAAATGTATTATTGTACTATTATGTATTTGGCCTATTTCTAAGTTATAGCGTTTCAAGGGTAAAGCGTGTTATTTAATGGTTTCTATGTTCAAAAATAGTATAAGACTCTACAATATGTAAAACGTACTATAATACAAAATAATGATGTAAAATAATAAGAATTTCAAATTAAAATTAGATTATTGATTATAACATTTGTTTATATAAATCTAAATGATTTTTGTGTTTTTGATGTAGAAAATATGCAGATCAGTGTGTGCTTGTAATATTTGTAATAGTATTTTTTTATCAATACAACAAATTTATATATATATAATACGAGCAACATAATTTTGTAGAAGTGTATATCTTAATCATGTAACAATACAAATAATTACTATTTCAAGCTGTTCATGCTCTCTAGTGAAAATATAGTTCTGAATGATAGTAACATAAAAAAAATTATTTAGTGAACTTTATAGGCTTTATGGTGGCAATATAATTATAAATTAGATAGTAGTATGTATAAAATATTGGAAAGTGGGCTACATAGATGCTATGGTGGTAGTATATTTCCTAGCTAGTTGTATAATAATATGAAATACTAAAAGAGTGACTTGCAATGGTGTTATAGGATAGCTAGGTATACTTTCCATTCATTTGATATATGATACAGTATCTCAAAAGCAAATTCTTACAAGTGATGAAATACAAATGATAATAAAAAAATGACTACACAGGCTAACTATAGCTCAAGTTTAATTTCTAATTATATAATAACATAAAATAATAGTAATAATTGTGCATGCGTTAGTTATATATGTATATGTATATGTATAAATATAAAAAAAAAAAATATGTATAAATATAGTGGACATATTCAATGGCTTGTTCGTAGTGTGTTGTCGGAGTGGAAATTTACAGTAACGTTTGCCTACTTCATCTATTAAGGCTCTGTTTGGTAATAAGAAAAAAAAGAAAATTTGGTTGAAATTTTTAGTGATTTTTAAAAAATGTGTATGATGTGAAATAAAGTAAATTGGTTATATTAAAAATTGTGTATGATGTGAAAAAAAGTTGATTGATTTATTGAAATTTGTGTTGGATGTGAAATAAAGTGATTGTTTAATGTTGGAATTTGTGTGAGATGAGATATAAAATAATTTTTTATGTTTTTTTAAAATAAATATAAGATTTTGGCCATGGGTAATTTTAGTCATGATTTTTAGTCCATTGCCAAACAGGGCCTAACTGTTAATTCATCAAAGAAGATTTCAATTTTTTCTTATGTTCATCTTCATCCACGTGCATTGTGTTGGAGGACGAAACTCAAAGAAAAAAAAATGATTAGAGGTATGCCGTCGCGCCAGGGAAGGGCTTACAACGAGTCTGTGGTGCATGCAAACTCTAACAAGGGACCATAAACTGTGACATTGCCTTAGCAGCCGCGAGGTCATGGGTGCTGAAATTTTAAAGCTTCTGTGAGCACCCGTCTTCGTCGGCAATGATCGCAAGGGATGCGCTGGGACTACACAGCTGTCACTGCCGAAGGACGCGGACCCCACGTCCGCTGGGGTGCTCGCACGTGTTGGGGACCCGGGCCCGGGTCGCTATCGGACTGAGGGGCGGCGCTCGCAAACCCGAAATGACTGTGGAGGGAGAGAAAACGTCGGCAATAATTAAAATTCGTTACTAACGGGACCCACCACAGATTTGACTTATCGGCACACGTCCGTTTGGCACGAGTGAATCTGTTATCTTTTTTTTTTTTTTTCTTTTCTTTTTTTAACTAATCAATAAAAATTCAAATATAAGAATAAAAAAATTCAATATAAAAAAGCATTTATATAAATATCAGTTTAATTGTAAAGAATTATATATTTTATTATTAAAAATAAATTATTATATATATTATAAAATTATAAATTTTACATTATTTTTAGAATAAAAATACACAATATTTAAAATTTTGAACTTTATAATTATAATTTATAATTCAAACAATTTAATTATATATCATAAATTATTCTAACATTACAAACTAAATCCTAAATTTTAAATCTTAAATTTTAATAATAATAGGCTCCAAATACTATTTATTTTATAAATTAATCACTTATAAATATGCATCAAAATTTAATTTATAATTTTTTAAAACATATCATATAAATATGTAATTTTATATAATTTTGGTGTGATATAAGTAATATTTTATTTTATACTGTAAAATACAAAAAAATTTATTATTAAAATATTATCTATAAATTCCCCAAAAAATTATTAAAAATTTTATGATATAATAATACAAAATAATCTAAAAACAACCCTTTTGAATAGCTAGATTGAGATGAATAATAAAAAGGTAATATTACTAGACCTCCTGCCGGTTGACATTTATTCTGAATGTATTGCACACACTTTGAAAATAAATAGCATTGACAATAGATTGAAATTAAATCTTATAAATTTAACAAAGAGTTAAGTATTTATTATCGTTGTAAGCAAAATTCTCATAAAAAAAAAATCTTTGCAAGATTCTTAAGATTTGAGGTAATTCATATAAATTTATTATTTAAAAAATCTTCGTGTAAGTTCTGAGCCTTAAAATTAACTATTTTCAACCGAATCTTTGAAGTTGACATAAATTTTTAAATTAGATTTTTTTTAATTAATTCCATTAATTCTCCAACACTACTTGAATAGAAATTATTTTTAAATTAAGTTTTTAATAACACAATTTATCATTTACCGCTGGTTTTCTGGCTAAATTAAGGACCCTTAATAAAAATTTAAAAATCTTGAGGATGAGATCAAAAATTTTAAAAATTGTGAACTTGTGTGATATTACTTTAGCTTAAACTCTAAAGATCTAAAAGATATTTTCTCAGAAAAACCATGACCAGTATGTAATAAATATATAAAATATACACACTACAAGTTCTTAAAGTGAACATAAGTGTAGTATCTAAAGGAAACAAATTTTTCTGCATCACATAATAAATAATAGGAATAATTACATTAGGGCTCTGATAGGTTCTCCATTTCACAAAAGTTTATAAAATCAATAATATTTTATTTTAGTTCATCCCATCAAAAAGTTATTTGATTAATTGATTGGGTCTTTTTATGAATTTCATCAATTTTGAACATTAAGCTACATATATATTTTATTTTAGAAAAATATTTTTACACATTTGCAGTTACTATAATTATCTAAATATTTTCTTATTTTATATCTCATGATTTATAATAGTAATTATAAAAGTTAAATATATCTTTTAAGCAAATAGTGCAACTTAATGGCGAAAATTGTCTAAATCCATCAAAAGAGACCTAAACGCAGTAATTTCTAGGCCACGGGACCTAGAATGAATAATTTTGATTTTATGGATTAAACTTAATTTTTAGATGTAGTTAACCCTAAATAATGATTATTATAATTTTTCATTAGTTTTTTAAATTTGTGGTCATTTCCAAAATTTTTTAACTTAATTTCATTACCTAATATTAATTTCACATGAGTTTTATTGGAAAAGTTAAATTCGAAGTTCATTATGTACAGATATATTGGAAAAGTGTCTTATTCCAAGGTCTTTTGATTCTGCATCACGTGCTCTTTGAGTTTCATTTGAGTCGTAATTTTTTTTTAGATAAAAAAAAAATATTTTATTTTTTAAATTTAAAAAAAATAAAATTTATTTTAATGTTGAAAAGTATATATAAGATGTGAAATAAAATTAATTCTAATATTCATATTTATGATAGATGTCAAATAAAGTTAAGTTTTATAATTAAAATTTATGTTGAGCCAACAAAAATACCTAAAACCAAATGAGACTAGGCCTTGTTTGGCACGAGGACCAAAATCAAGATTAAAATGGTATTAATTTAAATAATAATAATAATAATAATAATAAATAATTTTTTTAAATTATTTTACATAAATTTTAATATAAAAAATATTATTTTACTTCACATACTCAATAATTTTTAATAAAAATGTTAACTTTATTTCAGATCCTGGATCAAAATATTCGATTCGAATATTTTGGTCTAAGATCTGAAATATCAACTCAAATATTTTGGCCTAGGATGTAAAAAAAAGTCAATATTTTTATTAAAAATGATTGAGTATGTTAAGTAAAATAATATTTTTTTATATTAAAATTTGTGTAAAATAATTAAAAAAATTATTTATTATTATTATTGTTATTTTTTAAATTAGTACTATTTTGGTCCTCGCATCAAACAGTTAGGCCCCAAGTGAATACCCCATCCATTCAGCCTTGTAGGAGGTGCTGGCATTGAACTTATTTTATAGTTTGGTTCAGGACAAAATTTTTAATCAATACAAATTTCAATTATAAAAATTAACTTTATTTCATATTTAATATAAATATGAATATTAAAATTTAAAGTATTTCACATTTTACACACTTTTTAATATTAAAATAAATTTCTCTCCCAATAAACTTTAAAAATAAAATATTTTTTCTCTTGTCTCAAAAAAAAGCTCGAACCAAACAAGGTCATATAGTCCGGGCGAATCCCCTAAATCCTCTATAAACTTATTTTATATATTATATAATATAATAATACTTTTAATTATGAATTATATTCATTATTACATTCTATTGCTTCACTATTCCTCTATAGTCACTTAGGTTGAGACTCTTTTTTAAAGTAAAATCTTAGCTACTGGCTAGAGTCGCCTAGACATAGATCCCTATCGATCATCATATTGCTAGTAGTCAACCCACGTCGTCTTCATCGTCAGGCTTTCACTGATTATCATCTCATCCGTCTGGCCTTCTCTATCGAGCTGGCGCCTCATCTAACAATCTTGATCTAGCAGTTTTCTGCTTCTCAATATTGATCTCAGGCGCCTCCCTCTCCTCCTTCTTCTCACAACTGCCAACTTTATCTGACTTCTCTATTTGAGATCTTAGCTCCGTTACTATGGATCAGAAGGTCGTCACACTCCTCTTCATATTAATGGACGGATAGAAAAATAGATGGATAGAAAGATAATGATATTATCATGAAGTATTAATTATTCCCATGTGGAGGGCCTGAGCATAACCAATTCTATAATCATATCCAACGAGAAACCACAAGATTAGATTAATGTTATCATTACCATTTTAATTTCGTTTTGGTCAGCTGGCCAAGAGTTTTGAATTAATGTGCTTCTATATTTCCAAAGCTTTGAATGTTTTTAAAAAATAATGAAGAGGCCAAGATATTAACACTAATTAATTTGAATATTAATTCCCTTAAATTAAAAAGAGTGTGGGTGAATGTGCTTCTATGCAAGCGAAACCAACGGAGGAGATGTGGATGATGATGTACATGCATGTTTGGATTTGAAGGGAAATTTATATACATAAAATAATCTCTCTGTATATAAATTTTTATCAATTTTTTTTATAAGCTCGTACGTTATTTCATTTAGGACACCTCAAACGAGATATCATTACAGATCAAAAGGCTTAGAAAGAAAGGCATTCTATTTTTCCATACAATGTCCTAAGAGTTAGTGCGAGCCAAACTAACCAGATGATGAGCTGCACTATTTTCTTAACGAGGACAAAAACATTTACATCCATTTTTCACTTTAAGATTAATGTTGCCATGAATATCATCAAGAATATGGATTTTTGGAGTGAAAGGAGCTCAAACTGAGATTGCCCTTACTGCATTGATTGCGTCTGACTCAACTATCCATTTTTTAAAATCATTTGCTAATAACAAGAATGTTCCTACTCTGATTGCTAAGCACATCCCCCAAATGCTTACATAATTGTTTTATACTTTGACTGAAGCATCTATATTGGATTTACCTAATTCCGGGGTAAGGAGATACCAAAGGAGTGGCGGACGAATTTCTAGTGAAGAGCTCATGGTTTCAACCTTTGTATATGAAAGGTAATTCTCTAGAAGCCTGTCCGCCCTTCTCAATGCCAATTCCTTTTGAATTGAGTTGCCTTTGAATACAGGCTAGTTCGTGGACACCCAAATAGTCCAAGAAGCAGCTAAAGATAATAATTTTATATGAACTTCTCTTCTCTGCCAAGAAAAAACTTAGGTCGAGGAGTGGGCCTCCTTTAAAATACTTGAAATCCTGCCAAATAAATGTCATGGACCAAATCTCTTGAGGTCGAGCCATATATCTTCATTAATCTCCTCCACATTTAATTAGAACTTCAAGCCAGGTAAAGAGAAATTGAAGGATTAACTATAAAGAGGCCAAGCTAGATTCCATAGTTTGGAAACTCTTAAAGGTCATGATTGAGGTTTTATTGAACACGTGGAAAGTTTCAAAAAGACAAAGCTAAAAAGTCTTAAAATTCATGCATTCACAAAAATCACATGCACCCAAAATTTGTTGGGTTGCGTCCTCTGAAAGCAACATATTATGCTTTGAAGAACCTCATGGCTAACTAGATTCAGATGCACTTGGCGCTCACAAGACAAAGTAACTAATATTAGTAGTACTTTAATATATTCCAACTTACCCTATGTAGAGATCAATATATAAGGTACTCTACTAATACAAAAGTTGACTCCTAAACATAACGGTGAGATGATCTCAATCTCAAGCAGAGGTTTCTCAGACAACAGTGCCAGGATCTCGAACTTTTTGAAATCGATGATTGATCTTGATTGTAATATTTGTTCGTCTACTCTTCAATAAAACACTTCCTCCAAGAATTGAGGGTTGTTCTAGAAGACAGAAGAGAACCTTAGATAGCTATGGATTAGTGGTCATGTACACCCATTATTGTGTCAATAGTGGGGGACTACTTGCATCCAAACAATAGCTTGTGGGGTATCCTCAGAAATCTACTTAGAGAAATTGTTGCTCTTCTCTTGGTTTATAAAAGAGTCTAAGAAGGACAATATGAGAGTGATTTCGAAGGAGTGAAATTAGAGATCTATTGAGAGCATCCAAAGATCCATCATCGAAGAAGAAGCCCTTTGGTGTGAATTAGAACTTGAGATAATCTAGTATTTAGACGTTATAGATTGAAGATGAAGAAGCAAAACACATTTCTATGTTTCAAGCTAGGTCGAGCCTAAGTTGAAAAATATTGTAACGTTTTGGTGAGTTGCCGGAGATCCTAAACTAAACCTCTGTCATCTTAACTAGTTTCCAGGCTTGTGGCAATTGTTGGTTGTTAGTATTCACACAAATTAATCTCATGTGTATTTGTCTTTTAGTTAATACAAGCTTTATTGAAAAACAGTATTTCTGATTTTATTCTTCTATTTTTGGTGGTTGTAGTATGTTGTCAAAAATATATAAAGTTTTTTAATAAAGTTATTTTTTGACACATTAGATATAACAATTAGTATTAAAGCCTAGTTAATGTAACAAAAAAACTAGTGAAGCATAATCAATCTGATAGAAGAGATTAAGAAGAGACGTCGAAATGCACATCCAAGCCTTTCAACTATAAACAAAGCCTACATATTCCTTTGCCAGTACCATCTAGGGTTTGGGAATCTATGAATTTTCTCGAAGGATTACTATGTATAAAAGACATAGCTATACTTTTTGTCATTGTAGATAAGTTCTCTAAAATGACCATACTTATGTCATATAAGCAGACTATGACAAGAGAAGAAGCTGCATGCTTGTTCTTTCATCACGCATGGATCCATCATGCTTTTCTAAAGTTCATCATCTCTATCAGAGATTTATACTTTCTAAGCAAATTTTAAAAATTTCTATTAGCTATGATAGATACTATACTCAAAAGAAGTATTGCATTCCACCAACAAATTGATAGTCAAAAAGAGATCTTCAACCATAGTGGTGCATATTCTAAGAGATTTCAATTTTCATCATCCTAAAGCCTAGGATTATAGTCTTCCTTATATATAATTTACTTTTAATCATGCAATTCACGATTCTACCATTTGAGCTCCTTTCAAAGTATATTTAGGCTATCTACCTTAAAAGGTCATTTGATATATATGAAATTCACAATAAATCTAGACCAACCAGCACAAGTGATTGGCATTGTTAAAGTACAGAGATTCTTGAAGAGAATTCAAAGGGTTCATATGGAAGTGAAAAAATAACTCAATAAAACCCAATAATAATACAAGATACCATATGACCAACATCGAGAAGAAAAAAAATTGAGATGGGAGACCTCGTATGGCTGCATATAAGGAAGGATCAACTCAAAGGAGAAGGTCAAACACTCAAACTAATACGATATAGTTCTTTTAGAATTTTCAAGAAGATCGGAAAAAATGTCTATCAATTGAAACTTCTTGTTTACATAAAATTATATTCTATAATCAATGTCGAGAAATGGGTCGTTGCCAGGTCCCAAGTCCCAAATAAGAAATTTGAAGAGTTGCATTAGGCAATTTACAATCAGCGTAAAAATTATCAAATCAGTCATAACATGAATCATTTAAGAAATTATACTAAAGTTAGAACGTTCCCTAGAAGTGACATATTGTATTGCCTAAATACAATGAGAAATGGAAAAGTATTGCTGCATTGACCGAGTGTAGTAATGAGAAGCAAGGGTTTCCACATCATGGACTAAGATTACATTAAGAACTCAAGTCACTAAGATTACATTAAGAACTTGGAATATAAGTATCTTGATATGCAAACTAGTGGAGTTGATAGATATTATAATTCATAAAAAGATTAATATTTTTTACCTTCAAAAAATAAAATGGGTTGGGAAAAAAGGCAAAATTATTGACGGCTTAGGTTTTAAATTTTGATACCCTAATAACAATAAAAATAAGAATAGAATGATTATAATACTGGATAAGAGTTTGAAGTATTACGTAAACATATAGTAGAGAGAAATAGTGACAAAATTATGGCTTTAAAAATTATAATCAATGAAATAATTATTATTAATATTTTAAGTATGTATGCCCCTCAAATTAGTTTAGATGTAAGCATAAAAGAAAAAATTTAGAATAATTTTGAGGAATTAATACAAAAGATATCTTAGGAGAAAAAATTATTTATCAAAAAAAATATAAATGAACATGCTGAAAGTATTATTGAGAAAATCAATAGCATCTATGGTGGATATAGTTTTGGAGAGATAAAAGAGGAGAATAATTTTTTTTATTTTAGTGTATAATCTTATAATTAGTAATACTTTATTTAAGAAAAAATATCATCATTGATTAACTTGCAAGAATGGATCTTCAAAAAATTCTGAGATAAAATATTAAAGAAAGAATAATAAGCTAAAGTAAAACTCAAGTTTTTAAGATATACTTTAGAATTTAAATTTTTTTATCTCAATAGATCAAAAATTAAATGGGATTTTTACATACAAGACATAAAATTTACACGAAATTATGCATTTCACCATCAATTCGTAAATATTACTACTATCACACCATATTCATTTAAATTTTACGCATTTCACATATTTCACATATTTCATATACTTTATAATATTATATATAAATTAAAATACATAAATTTATTAATATTTAAATTCTAATATATAGTTTTATTTTTTACTGTAAACACTCAATTTTCTTACTGCAATTAAAAATTATAATCATGTGGATTTAAATTCGGCACTCTAATTGAAAATTTTAAATAGGATAAATAAATTAAAATATATAAACTCATAAATATTTAAATTATTATTTATATAAATTAATTTATTTATAGTATTTAATTAATATATTAATAATATAGTTAAGATCAAGGCCAATTTAGAAATGTGAAGTTCACCATCAAAGAATATGGTGTGAAATATGTGAAATGCGTAAAATTTAAATGAATATGGTGTGATAGTGGTAATATTTACGAATTGATGGTGAAATGCGTAATTTCGTGTAAATTTCATATTTTGTATGTAAAAACCCCAAATTAAATATATAAAGTACACATTTAATTAAAAAAAAATACTTATATTGGTGATGTAATAATTAGTGATCAAATTGTCAAGATGAATAAATATTTTAGATACCTTGAATTAATCATATAAAATAATGATGAACTAGATAATGATATTATTAATAGAATCTAAGCATAATGGGTAAATTAAAAAAATATTTTTGGTGTATTGTATGATAGAAAATTTTCATCTAAATTTAAGGATAAATTTTATAAAACTGTAGTAAGACTAGCAATGATATATGGTGTTGAAAGCTAGCCTACAAAGAAAAAATATATAAATAAAATAAGTATTGTAGAAATAAGAATATTAAGATAGATGTGTGAGCTGTATACACAAAAGAATAGAATAAAAAATAAATATATTTAGGAATAGTTAGAGTTGTACTAATTGAGGATAAATTTAGAGAATGTCGACTTAGATGGTTTGGACATATAAATTGTAGATCGATTGAAGCTCCAGTTAGGAAAATTGAGTTATTAGATTTTCTTCATGTACAAAAAAGAAAAGGGAGATCAAAAATAATATGATAAAAAATATAAGGAGTAATTTTACACACTTATATTTAGATAAGAATTTATTAATTGATAAAGCGCACTGAAATAAATGATTCATATAGCCGATCCCACCTAGTGAAATTAAAACTTGGTTGTTATTGTTGTAGTAATCAATTTCGAGAATCTCAAACCATTTAGGTCATCTATATTGCATAACAAAGCATGAAAGATAGTACTATAGTTAAATGACTTGAATATTAGGTATGAAAGAGAGTTGATTGAGAATAATTAAAAGTGATGGAAAAAAATACCTCTACTCATTAAGGCACTAAGTTTATAGTTTTGTGTGAAGAAGAAGGGATAAAAAGCTTCACAAACCAAGTAGTATAACCAAAAAGCATGGAGTCGTTTTATTTCCCCATCTACATGTAGATTCATGGGAGCAAATCTTCTTCGAAAAGGGGGACTCGTCTTCAGGAGAATAAAAGGACTTATGGATTGGGTTCAAACAATTTAGGTTCAAACCATGTAATCCTACTCATCCTTTCTTAATTTTTTATTTGGATCTTTACCCAAATAATTTAGTGCCATCGTGCAAGATCTTCCCTCATCCATCCTCTTAATGGCTGAAGATCTACAGAACCACTCTTTTTCGGACTCTTAACCTCTTACCATCCCTGCATTTTTCACAAAAATTCCCTTACCAGTATAGTCATCAAAACGACTCTCCCCGTTGACTCCGAGCATGATATAGTTAACCCAATCCGTGAGTCAGATCATCCAGATAATCTTCTCATAACAAATAACCACCCCACCTAGACTGGTCACTACTCCCTAACTGTTACACCATGTAGCAGCCGCAAAAGCTTTATTTGGAGGCTTCTATAGTAACCTAGCTTCAAGATTTAACGCTAACTGTTTGTTTGTAAGGTTAAATTTAATAAGAATAAAATTAAATTTGGATAAAAATATTTTTTTATTAAAAATTGTGAATGATATAAAATAAAGTTAGTTATTATATTGGGATTGTGAGGGATGTGATATAAAGTTAGTTATTATTTTAGTAATGTATGTAGAATGTGAAATAAAGTTAATTTTTAATATTAAATTTTATGTGTGATATGATATACCTGGTTAAAATTAAATCAGGTTAATTTTTAACGGCCAAACAAACGGGGCCTGAAGGGTACAGTTTGGCCACTCCAATAGTTAGAGGTATATCTCCTCTCCTATTCTCAAATAAAATCTCCATAACAAAGATTTTGGCCGCTCCAATCCCTCATCACTTTAAACTACATTCATTTTCCATTTTTGACAGCATGATGAATCTTGTCCATTGTGTCCGGCAGTTTGAAAATGCACGCTACACTTGTGATACAGTGTCGAATGTGTATAAATGTAGACTATTCGATAATACCCTTTCTGGAGCCTCCCTTGAGTGGTTCGATTGCCTCACTCTAGGTTCCATCATCTTTTTCTCTCAGTTCTCTCGAGACTTTTTAACTCGCTTTGGCACAAGCAAGCCGAGGTCTTGCAGCTTCTATGAGCTTCAAAACCTAAAGCAAGGGTTGAACGAGTCCATGCGCAATTTTGTCGACTATTTCTGCTGCCTCAATACAGAAATGCACAACACCACAGACATTGGCTTGGTGCCTCAAACATTGGCTTCGGATTGTGACGGCTGGAAGACTAATAGAGGTTGCTGAGAACAAGGCTAGGAGCGACGCGTGCAAGGATTGTTCGATGCATCACTCAAAGTGTAAGCAGCCTCGAAGGGAGCACACGGGGATGAGCTACTCGGCCCCTCGCCATCAAAGCTCCCCCTTCGCTTATTCAATCATCTCTTTGGCTCCTGCAACACTCGAAGAGGTATTTAACACTATGAAGACCAAAGGTTTCATGACTTGCAAAGTTCTGCAAATTGCACAGCACATACAACCACCCCTTAGCTGAGTGCTGCAGGTTAGCAATCTAATCATGGTGGCGTGCCACCTCTCTGAATTCAAGTAGGTCGATCAACCTCCTCCATGTCAGGTGAACCATAATCCAGGAGCAACCTCCAGCCGGCCAAAGCCTTCTGATAAGAAGCCAATCATGACTATATTAGGCTACTTCCCCCACATCGCTACCTCTTTTCAAGTGGCATCTTGGCCGCATAGGTATACAACTCCTCCTTTTCTCTACCTGACATTGCCTTCTCTATAAAGGATCTTCCGAATGAAGTAACTTTAAGAGAAAATCGGGTCATCATATCTGCTGATGTCAGTGAATTCCACCTTCACAGGATTCTTGTCGACACAAGCAGATGTTTTTCAACATCTAAGTTGTTCAAGCTACTCAAATGACTAAAAGGGCTAAGGAGCAAGTGAGAGTTTAAACTAAAGACAAGGAATTCATTACCGAGATATTGGGCAAGACTTGTCGTGAAAGACATCAAGCAAAAGTTGGGGATTTCTTCAATGAGATCCTTTTATTAGTTTCTTCCTTATGGTAATAATAAATTTTTTGATATTTAGCAATATATTTAAGTTAATTTTGTGTTAATATAATTATTTAATTTTTTTATCACATGGTTATTAAATATTTATTATTTTCGATCAAGTTCGATGGTGTGGAAATTGAAATTGTTCTTCATCAATCAAGTTTGGATTAAGGTTGAATCAAGTTGGTGCGAAGTGACCAAGCATTGAAGATCATGTGGAGCAAATCTATCTCTTAGTTTTGAGCTATATCATTATATTTTTTATTTTTATTTGAGAGAATATTTATTATGAGGCCGATTTTAACAGCTCAAATAGGTTAGATTTGAGTTTGAGTACTTATGATTTCATACATATTAGATAGGTCATTTTAAAAATGATTAAAAATTAAAATATTATTAAGTGTGTTGGCTGGCAGTAGTGAGGTTGCCCTCCACTCCGTCAACTTCAAGTGGCTGGAAGGGGCTGGAGGGCAACCTCCTGTGGAAAGGTCGACCTCCGCTGGCGTCCTTCAAAAAAAAGTTTAGTCGTTTGATGAGATTCTTTCTAGTGAATCGAGAGGTCAATTCTTGTAATAAGATCAACCGAAGGTCAACCTTGGACTAATCGTTAACTTGTTTTGAAGGTCCAACAGCTAGTTGGGGGTCGACTTGTGGTAACCACCTGCATGTTTTAGCCAAATATTTTAGTTGTTGGAGTCCTTATTGTATAAAAGATAGGAATGAAATTGTTGGGTTATTTTCTTCACTCATTAAATACTTTACTTTCTCCCAATGATTACCATCTTACTCCCATTCCAAAATGATAAAAAGCATTTAAGTGGAGGATTATTCAAGTTCTACAAGGCTATTTAGTTGTGATTAGATTTTAAGCCCCCAAGCTTTCATTTACTTTTCTTTTAGACTTCAAGATTCAACCACAAAAAAGAAAAGTAAATGTTTTTTTTTTCATATTTTCTAGATTAGCCCTCACTTGTTTTGTGAGGAGACCCTTTAACCTAGGTTTAGAAGAGAATTTGGTGAGAGCCCCCACTTTGTAGCTAGTGAAAAGGGCCTCTAATGGGTTTCTAGAGGAAGACTTGTATGAGTTTTTCCGCTTAAACTAAAAAGTGTATTTAATATATTTCTTTTAATTGTGGGTGAGGTAGAGTAGATTTAAAGTTAAGCTAAACCACATTATATTGCTTGGCCTCTTATTTCTTGTGCTTTTTATTTGCTTGCTCTTGTGTATGGTTATTCTTTGTGTTCTTTCAAATATTGCACTATTAATCCAAAATATTCAGCGAATTAAATTCTAAATTTTAAATTTGGGTCCATTTACTCTCCTATTTAGACCCATTCCCTGATCCCACATTTTTCATTGATGATGAAAAAATCATCAATCTGCACTATCCTCGGCTTTGCTATAAACCTCAATCTAAAAGTCAAATGGCTAGATGCCAAGGCAGTCTTCGTTTATGAAGAATTGGAGAAAGAGAATGCATAATGTAACCTAAAGATTCTGAGATGATTGGAAAAGAGCATCATGTATGTCTATCGGAGAAGAATTTGTGGTGGTAAAATAAATTTGACTTGATCATTATCAAACACGATACCATCAAACTACCGCACCCTTTGCATCAATCTAGCACAATGGAGTCAAGAAATGTGTGTGTGTGTGTATATGTCTCTTGTTTTGTACATTAATGAAATATTTGTCTTCAATAGAAACATCGAAGAAATAAAGAAGTTGAAGGTTGAGATCAACATAATCTTAGACATAAAAAACTTGGGTTTTACAAAGTAGATTTTCGATGTAAAGATTCAAAAGAGTTAGAAGTAAAGAACCTCTAGTTGTCACAAGAATTCTACGTTGCAAGAAACATTTTCTTTAAAACAACATAGAGGTGAAGAAGATATAGAAGTGCATGGATGTACTTTTGATAATAGAGGCTAGTCATAGCAGAAACTGAAGGGGATAAAGGCAAATGCTATGGCTGAAGAAGCTACTCAAAGAATTGAGTACTCGATACACATTAAAGTTTATTATCACTATATAAGAGAAGTGCTCGAAAATAAGACCATGTTGACGAATTTCCCTATGGTTGAAGAGAGGCCACTCAAAGAATTAAGTACTTGGCACACATTGAAGTCTATTATCACTATATAAGGGATATGCTCTAAAATACAATCCTAATGTTGATGAATTGCACTAGTGAAGTATTAAAGAAAATAGATGTATATATGGAAGGCAAAAAAGAAAGGGACTAATTACCAACAAAATCCCATCAAATATGTTAATGATGCCAATAGTAAAAGCCAAGTATAAAGCATATAAGGCTACATGTGGCTTTGGAGTCCTATAATATTGAGTCTGGAGGGAGAGTCTGTTTAGGTATCCCTCATGAGGAAAAGGTAGGAATAGATCTAACAAAGCAGAGAAGGCATGTCAAAAAAGTTTCTTAGAAAAGCTGTCCTCAAAAAATAATTTTTGAATATGTCAATTCATCATTAAAGTCGTGATCGACTGTGCTCATCAAATTCCTCATTACAGAGCTGATGGAGTGTTGCTAGAGTGAAACTAGAGATCCACTCAAAGCCTTCCGAGATCTATCATTGAAGAAGTCCACAGGTAAGGGTTAATTTGAGCCAGGGTCATTCAACTTTCAGAGGACTTTGATTGAAGACCTTTCTAATTCTTTAATAAGTCACAAAAAAGCTAAGCCAAAATTTTGAGATAAATCTATAAAAATTTTGGTGCGCGGCTGTTTTTCTATCATTCAAAAAAGAAAAAAAAAATTAAACCTTCAGGAGCTATATATCCAGATCAATAAAACTATAATAAGTTTTCTGTAATTAAGTAATTAATCAAGGAGAATGTCTCTGAAGATATTTATATATATATAGTAAAAATTATATATATTTATGCATAGGAATCGAAGGTCGACAGGGAGAAGTTTTCCTCATTGTTTTCTGTCGGTGGAGAAGTTCAAATAATATTATTTTCTGTATTTTGCATCACATTCAGATCATAATTTTTATTTAGTTCTTCGCTTTCATTCTTGTATGATTCCAAGAAGAAGAACCACCGGCACATCCATCCCAATCAATAATCGTTATCATATTATTAATGGATCAGCACAAGCATTGGCTGAAGTACTAACCAGCTAATTAATGCTTAATTAATTAAATATACATAGCATTATTTTAATATTTAAGGATATGGCTAATTTGTAATATGTATGTATGTATATGTATATGTATATATATAGCCAATATTGAAGAATTTAATTATGAATGAAGTATTCATGTAATGCGCAGAGAGAAAAAGTGAAAGAAAATACTTAAGAGTGTTTTTGGTTCAATATTATCTTGATATTGTATTATATATATTATCTAAATGTTATGATATCAAGATATTAATTTTTTTAAAAACTCTATAATTTTTTAAAGATATTATCAAATCAAATAATTATTATTTCTGCACTCTTAATTTTAAGACCAAAAGAAAATTAATAATTAATTACGTTCTAGTTATTAATTAATTAGTCAAGACTTGAACTATGTTAGAAGCTTGAAACTCAAACGTTAGTTACATCCTATCATATCAACAATTTGATTTCAACCATGATCAGGATGTTAGAAGGAGACATTAAATTATATTTTTAGTTGTCATTTAAAGATTCTCTTTCTAATATCACTTAAATTCATAATTGTATGATCAAATATAGTGATGCAAGAAGAGCATAAAAAAAAAAAAGAAGAGCCCAAGCCTATACCGAATAATCTACTCGATCTCCTTCAACTAAAGGCATAATGCCTTACAAATTACAATTATTCTTTTCAATTTTGATGCAGTTGAATACATAATTTTAAAAACATACACAAATATATATATATATATATATATATATATA
>JAEMOT010000082.1:163004-185031 GCA_019297695.1 Apostasia ramifera | reverse complement strand
ATATATATATATATATAATTTAATTTAATTTTATTAAAATTAATCTTTTAAAACAGATTATCCTAAATGTTGAACCCGGAGAACTACCTTATGCCATGAAAGCGAGGACTTTGGAGCTCAATTTTCTTTAATGATCGACTATAATAAGCATGTTAAACTTCTTTAGGTTTGTGGATGGTTCGTCTATATTATGTGATATGATATGAAAAATTTTACTTTGACTTTGGGATGATGAGAATATGTAAATATTTGTGTTATTTGCATGCCTAAATATTTTTTTATGAAATAATATTAGTCATAAAGTATTATATTTTCTCTTCTATTTTGTGATGCACTTAGCGATTTAGCGATCAAACACAATTCCTTTAGCGGCCAAATCTAAATGGTAATATGTCACAATAGATGGCCATTGATGCCTGTAGCTGCCAGCCTTTGGTAGCCATAACATTAGCGACCTAGGCTTCTTCGATCTATTTTATAATGAAATATATTAATCGCCAATACTTGTCATGATCAGTGACTTATTCTAAATATTTATATGTGATCTCTTTATGTTGTAGTGACTGCATTGTAAAAATAAAAAACTATTTAGTATTTTATAATAGACTGAATACATAAGCATCAAATGCCATTTTATCTAAAAGACTAAGGGGATAAAGAAATATAACTCAAGTATCGTAAGATTAAAGAGCAATTAGCAAATATTTATTTGAAGCACTACCAAAAGCAAAGTTTGAACGGTTAAGTAATAATTATGGAGTTACTAATTAAAATGTTCATCAACGAGTAATGACATGTGATGATTATTTATTTAGAGTATTATAGGATAATTTAGATGATGAAATGTGAGGCTCATTGATAAAATATTAGAAGATTTACATACAAAATTATTTTTTTTAATATCATATTAAACTCTTTTTATTTTACAACTTAAATTCTCAAATTTTTTAAAGATAACATATTTAGGTTTTTTTCATATTTTTTGAAATTTTTTTTATTAATTATAACCATTTATTAGATGCTTATTTTAATGACAAATATGTATAAAATTTTTAAATATATATATGTGATAACTAGTTTTCATTTTAGAAGATTTGAAAGTAATATTGTAAAATAAAAAATTATGAGATTTAATATATAGATAAAGAAAAATTGAAAGGTATACATATAAATTCCTGATGCCAAAATGAATATTCTATATATATATATATATATATATATAATGTAATTTCTAGAATGAGAAAAGTTTAGATATTGTGTTATTAATTGACCTACTCTACGGTCTTCCATTATCATATATATAATATAAGATCAAACAGACCATTCAGAGAAAAATAAATAGATAATTATATAATAATCACCTAGAAGAAAGTAGATAGATAGTTATATAATAATAAAATTACCACAATAATTTAAAACATATAGATAATAATAAGATATAATAAAACGCAAAATCTAAAGTAAACAAAGATATATGTAGCTCGACTTAATTAGTGCCTACATCCATAGCTTGAAACAAGATAATCAAAATCTCAGTAAGAAGTACTCATTACACTAAACTACGCGGAGAAGCTCATTACACAATTATTTTTAATCCTTCCTCTATTAAGCTTTAGTCACTTAGATCGCTCAAAGAAAGTAGGCTTACTTAAACTCACATGGTTACCAAGAGTCAAACTCAAATCTAAGTTCGTTTCAAGATCTTGTTTGGCTGCGAGTTATTTTTAGAAAAAAAAAGAAAAATATTTTATTTTATAAATTTAATGAGAAAAAAAATTATTTTAATATTAAAAAGTGTGTAAGATGTGAAATAAAATTATTAAAATTTGTGATAAATTTAAAATAATAATAAAATAAAATTTTATTTTAAAATAGACTTGAACTAAATAACGTTAAATTCTTTTTACTTGAAGGAGAGTTAACTAAAAGTACACTTATTTCTTACCAAAAGGAACACAAGGCCTAAGAAGAAAAAAAAAAAAAGAAATCGCTCATCAAAATCTCACTCTTTTCTCACCAAAAAGAAAATAAGAGATCGAAAAAGAAAAATTAATTACAAAGTATTATAATATCACTTAGATCAATAAATAAAAGGTGAAATCAGAAAAACTGTTCTTTTCTTTAGATATTGAGTACAATTAAGTGCCGTCAAACTCAAAGCTCATTTAATCAAATATGATTGATCACTAGAAGCACTTTTAAATTCTTACAAATCTGATGTAAATCTAATCCCAGATCTACCTAGCTAGCTTATAAGTTGTGAAATCATTCTTATAGAGGTTTAGAATATTCAAAATAAATTTAATAACCATCTAGAAAGGAAATAAAAATAACTAGCTGAAATTCAAAATCAATGGTTATATTTAAATTAAATTTAGTATCAAAAGCTAATTAAAATCTATCAGATTATATACAGTTGAAATAATTTTAAAATCTACTTTCTAACATAAAAAAATGACATATTAATCTAAAGCCTATAAAAAATGTTACGGCTAAAATACTAAAAGCTGTCAAAAATAAGTAAAAAAAGGTGAACCATTACTATGGTTGACTATGTTGGTTAACCGGCGTGTATGATCGACTAATTAAAATTAGCCAACCTTTGAATTTTGCTTGCATGGCTCAGTTGTTGGTTAACCAGCAGGTCAACAACACTACTTTCACACTTTAGTTGATCTAAAATACACTAAATTGATTCGAGCTCAAATCTCACTCACTCATAATCAAATATAATGCGATCAAAGCTCATTTCATCGTTCCTTCATACATTTATTAGAGGATGTTATAGTACATCGATCCAAAAAATGAACTCAAAATAAAAACTTCATTCTTGATTGTCCTATTTTTCAATTCAATCTTGATCTAAATAATTTTGACTCATTTTCTATTTATAGTTAATTAACTTAGCATTCATCCTTGTTTAGATTTTTCTTATTTTGCTTTATAAAATTATTATTCCTGGCTCGATTCAACACTGTCATAATATTGCACACCAAGTTAACGTGATAATCAATTTGATAAACTATTAATATCAAATTAATTTAAACACATCCAAGCAACAAAACTCATAAACATAAGGGAGAAAATAACAATTATCATATGAAAACAACATTTGAAGCTCTTGGGCTACCTTTTGAAGAGACGAACAATATATATCTCACAACATCTCAGTTTTTCTTTGCAATTTAGCCTCCATCATGACTCTTCCAACATTAAAAGTTAGTATAAATATTAAAAGTTACTCAGTCGAGAAAGCTCAATGTGACGCTCATAGTCGAAGAGGCGGGGAGTGATTGCCGGGTGATATTCTAAGAGAAATGAATCACTGAGGCAAAGTGCGGCTCCTGGCAGGCTTCTAGGTCGAATAATGAGTAGTGAGAAGGGAACAGGAATGAATTGTCCCACATTGAAAAGGGAGGGAGATCCTGAGCTGTATAAATAAATAACGTGATCTCAAATAGTAGAGACGGTTTTTGGAGCAAAACCATGAGACTAATGATGGAAAACTCTGTAGTTAAGCGTGCTTGGACCAGAGTAGCACTGGGATGGATGACCTCCTGGAAAGTGCTCAAGTCATGCAATTTTTCTAAAGTCAAAGCGGACAATACTTCTACAATAAGATCACGGGATGTTACACTCAAGTCATTGACTTTATGGAGAGTGAAAAAAAACTTGAAATCAAGATCCAACTCTTATCAAGAGACAAAATACAAGGTTTCAACTTTTGACAAGCTCCCCTAAAACAATAGACTTCAAGGAAGCTAAAAGTTAGTTGAGCATTATGAAAATAGCATACCTTGTTGAGGACTCCAAAAAAAGCTTCTGCCAAGTAACTTTAGTCCGCAATACTAATTGAAGAGCTCAAGAATCTGAGGACTCAACACCTATCTTAAGTCAAAGCTATGAAAACCATTCCCGAGGACAAGCCCAACAACTCTCAAATGCCTGCACCATGCGTTAGTTAGAGAATTAGCCGAAGCAAACATATAGAAAACCACTCTAACGGAATGCCAAAGGGTTTTTTCCCCTAACTCCATTATTACAAGTTAATTATAATGGGATGTGGAGTTTCTTTTATTCTAGTTAGAAGAGAGCTTACCTAGACCTAAGTTTGAATTCACGTTATTACAATTTTCAATTGGAGTGGAGGAATTGTGGTGTTTAGGGCAAAAGACTTAAAAAAAGAAAAAATTGTAGTAGAATAAAACAAAGACTATCTAAAAAATATGTGTATTTTTAGATGTTAATTATTTAGATAAAGAGGATGTGTCACTTAAGTAAGTATTTTTTTTAGAAACTCGGCTTTGTCATCTTAGGTAAGTCAAGTTTTTAATACAGAAATTTTACTTCTCTATCATTTTATTCAATTTGCCTTCTTCTTCCTCCTGTAATCGTGAGAACAAGTAAAGAAGAGTGAGAAAATTCTCTGTATTTATTTTGGCAATAAGAAAGTTGTCAAACAATCATGCTCCAAGCTAAAAAGAGAATCCAAACTATCAAAATCCCTCATTCATAGAAATTTTTTAATCACATCAAGCTATACTTTACTTTCAAAATGCAGCAAGCAGAGATATTAATCGCTCAAATGACTACAACATCTTACTTCAAAGAATAGGGGGGGTTCTTTTTACTTTGAAGCTTTTACTAGACTTCTTACAAGCTTTTTTGTCTTTTTGAAATTCATTACCTTCTTCTTGGCCTTTTCTTTCTCTAGAATATTGTAAGTGAAAACAAACTGGTTCGAGGAATAATTATTGAGATATAGCGGAATTTTTCGCCTGATTCCCGTTGCTTTTCCTTTTATGAAAGATTAATTTGTATATAAAATCTAATTTATTTTACTATTTTTTAATTTACTTCTCCATCAGCAATGAACAAATTAAAGTCCTTCATCTTCAATTGTCGTGATGATTGAGTCTATGTGAATTTTGAGAGACGCGCATGCCTCCTCTCCTATCAAGAGCGTCTCCTAACTCAAGCGTTAGTGTGTGATTCACGAGTCATGCAGGTATTGTTTTTAAGTAAAGAAGTTAGGCTCAATGAATGTCATATGTGATGTAATGTTTGAAAGAAGAACGAGATAATCGCATACTTGCAGTCAATTTGAGAAAGAATGTACAGAATAAGGCATGGGATCTCTGGCAGCTTCACAAACTTGTGAATTTGTGTCAAATGAATCGATTACATTTATATGAGTTTTACATAATTAAAAAATAATAATAATTGTGGACTGTCGGCGCCCATAAAATTTGTGGAAGAGGCGACAGCTAATCCACCCATTAATCTAAACAACTGGAATTGGCTTTATGTCCTCTTGTAGGGGATAATCAAAATAGCCGATGACTTTTTTTTGAATATTTTATGAAGTTGAGGGACTTGTATGGAAATATTTCCCCATTTTGAAACTTCATTTTTCTCTTTCTTTTTTCTTTTAAAAAATAAAAAACTCGAATTCTGATGCGGGGTCCGCCTACAAGCTGTAAACAGCAAGGATTGGGAGAGCCGATGGATGGCTCGAAAAAAAAATTAAATAAATATATATATATATATATATATATATATATAAATTAAAAAAAAAAGAAAAGAAAAAACCTTTTGCCAAGGGGTCCACCGAAAAATCGCACCATTAAAAAAAAAGTTGGCCATCAGAATCTAATCAATCTTTTGATTTGATCTTAATTTGTTGGTATTAATGTCCATCTTTCGTTTTAATTTTCGCTTAAGCTTCAATTGTTGGAGCCTTTGATTGAGGATCACATGTGCTCAATCATTGATGCCATTTTTAACTTAAATATTACTAAGCCCGTCACTCACATTAACTCAGTTCCTCATTCATGGCCATTTTCTTTTTAAATTTTTTTCCTACTTCATAAAAATAAAAAATAAAAAAAATACAAGCATTTGAAGTCCACTCTTGCAGCCTTTATTTTTATTTCTACAACTTGCAAGAACTTGTAAGCTTGATTATTTATTAATTATATAACGGGTGGCATACCTTTTATTATAATTATAAATTACATTGTGTTTTTTGTGTCAAGCACTAACCCATACAATCCAAATGATTGCTTAATATTTTAATTTTATATTTGACTTTTAATTAGACTAGATATGTGATTCTACTTACATTTTACATGCGATTGAGTGTAAATTAAACAAGTTATACTTAAAATTTTTATAATTGACTTATAATTTTATGCATTGCAGACATCATTAAATATAACCCTATTTTGTTGAGCACCATGATATATCTATTTTTTTTAAGCACTTAGATTTCCTAATAGTAGAATTTCTATCAACAATAATAATAATAAAAAAAAGAATAGAATCATGGATTGAGGAAAATGCCTTCCCAACTTAAATAACTTGATGAATGATTCATAGCAATCTGTTTGACAACAACTCAAAAAAAATAACTTATTTTAGTCATGACCATAACTTTAAATTTATTTTAAAAAAATTTAAAAAATTATTTTATATCTCATTCTACACAAATTTTAATATAATTAAATTACTTTATTTTACATCATATATATTTTTTTAAAAATTTCACAATTTTTTTTTTAAATCATCTTGGAATTAATGAGCGGATGGCAAAGATCAAGGGGTACTTCACTTGAACCATTTATGACTTGTGTCAATACTTAAACTACTTTTCAATCACAAATTTAATGTAAAAAAAATAATTTTATTTTGTATCCTACACAAATCTCAAATTAAGAATTAATTTTATTTCACATTTAGCATAAATTTTAATTTAAAAAATATAATTATACTTCATTTCCTATATTAATCCCAATATTAAAATAACTTTACTTCATAATATAAAAATAAAATAATTTTGTCAATAACATAAAAAGAATCCTCTAACGAAATAAAAATATTTGTAACCAAAGCATACAATAGCCATGAGGTTTCTATGGACTTGGACGCGAAAGATAATGGCATTAAGGTTATCACAACCGTGTTTGAACTCAATATATATTGAGTTCTATAGCATTCTTAGATTTCCTTACTTAGATTACTTAATATATATGTTTCAGCTGAAAAAGCAAAAAAGTAGATTGATACTTATTCCGCTAAATTGTTGTGATACAAGGTGAAACTTGCTACCTACATGAAGAATTATCGTAACATCACTTGTCACTTTTGTCAATGCGTGCACATGAAAACTATTCCATAATAGCCTATCAGAGCAGATTCGGTGTAGCATCCCAATGACTTTAGTTTGACTACAGAGAAAACTCTTTTTGGGGAATTAAATAAGCAATTAGCTTCTCTAACAACAGAACTATTTCTCCTAGCTTAGTGAGGAGGGAGCTTACCTGAAATCAAAGAGTCTCAGGTTCAAATTCATACTACTATAATTCCAAATTGAAGTGAGAGAATTATAGTATTTAAAGCAAAGAATAAAAAAAAAAATAAAAATAAAACTCCTTCTTGAAGAACTCTTTTCTTCAACTACCTTCTTCAGTAATAAAGTTTTTCATCTAAAGGATACCCCCAATCATGTCATTAATTAGAAGCTGAATGCTAAAGGGTGTAACCAAACTCTTACGAATTTCTCAAATAAAACTCAATACTAATAAGTTTTTGAGATCATCATCAAGATTCGTCTTTATGAAAGGGTGATGACTGATAACATTTTGAACTCTATTCAGATGCTCGATATTAGAGCTACCATTATAGTACTTCTAAGTTTACAAGCTTCTACAATAGAAAGGTCTTATTCCCAACTGACTTCCTCTCTTATTGGTTTTCTAACTTTTTTCACAAAGTATCGTAAGATGATTCCATCAACACCAAGAGAAGAACAATGTTAACCAAAGAGAGTTGAACATAGAAAGTTGACTTCAAATCAAACGTTTGGAACTCTTTGACTTTCATTTTTGTTTGGCTTCTTCTCCAACCCTAAAAGGCATAAGCAAAACCATGCAAACCAAGGAGTCCAACATTTGATGCTGAATCTCATGACTAATGACTTATTTCATTATTGGAGCAACTAAAACTCAATTACTCATTCAAGGCCTTATATCCCCACCTCTGACACTAGAGTTCCCATAGAATCTAAATAGATCAAAATTAATTTGGATGGTTCATTGCAATAGAATTGGTCGATTCCCATAACTTTGGAATTGATGACCAATTTTAGAGCTAGTTCATTTGGATGCATCGCACCTGGAGAACTAATTTGGATCATGAATTATAAAAAATAATATGTAAACATTAACCTAAGATTTGTCGGATAATATCAAATGTGGTTTATAATTTTCAAAAGTAGCATCTGAGGTCCTGAGTTTTATTAAGATTTTTAAACTAGTCCTTAAACTCGGCCTATTTTAGTTATTTTCCTCAAACTTTTGTTACCAAATTACTAAAAAAATGTGTTTTTAATATTTACTTTAAAATTATTAACCAAACTTACCCTTCCTCTTCTTTCTCTCACACACACATCTACATATGGTGGAGGAGAGCGCGGTGCTAATCCCCTACAATTCTTATAAATACTACCTTCAACAATAGCATTAATTTGTCATTTGTTGTATTAGCCATCGATATCATCACTCTACCACTCCTTGTTTGGTGTTGTCAATGCTCGAACCCATGCCCATTCTCTCTCCTTGTCCATTGTGCTATTCTAGTAAGCAAGGAGAGAGAGTTACATTTCTTGTAAGGAGGGAATGAATGGTAGAGCTTGGGGTGGAGTAGTGATGACTAACACTTTACCCATGATTCTATTCTCACCCCTGCAAATTTACTAGTCCCTAAATTTGACATGTTACGTTAGCTGGTAAATACAATAATTTAATTTTTCTCGAGATAATTACATACATATTGCTAAAATTTAATTATTTTACATATTTAACATTCAGATATTTAATATTACATAATTGCCATTAAAATTATAAAAAATTACATCCCAAGTACAATTGATACCACAAAGCTGTGAAATATAAGGTTATAATTTTTATAATAATGTAGTGTTTAATATTCAATATTAAAAATTTAGATATTAAATATATAAAATAATTAAATTTTAGTGATATATATATATATGACTATTCATGGATATCTACGTGGTAATAATTGATAGATTGGGCCATAGAATTTGTACCCCACTGTCCACCAAAAAAAAAAAAAAAAAGAAATAAATAATAAAAGTTTTTCTGAAGTCTGAGATAAAGATTTGGTAGGAAGTAAAATGTGAGCATCATACGTAATTATGTTAAGTGAAGACGAATTTATTTATTTATTTATTTTTTCCGAGAAAAGAAAAAAAAGGCTTTCATCCATAATTGCAAGATCCCGTTAAACTAAATAATATTAATGGCTTTTCATTTCACTGTTTTTCAACATCCAGTTGCCTTTCCAAATCTCTTGGCAACTTTTTTCGTCTCTCTCATGAATTAAATTTGCTTTACTCGTGCATTTCTACTGCTCGAATTGGGAGGGAGAATCCTATCTCTCTCTTCCAGGTTCCAAGTTCCTTCATTAAAAATATCAGAGCGACAAACTGCCCCACCATTTTTGCAGCAGGCATTAATCCCCATTGATCCCTTTCTTACCTTCGAAAGCAGAAGAAAAGAGAAGTAGAGGTAGAGGTAGAGGTAGAGGGCAGAAGGTGAATAGAGGAAATTGTGCTTTGATTTTGACCCATCTCGCTCCTTTTAAGCTCGTCCTCGGTTCTTCCCCTTCTCCCCTCGTCTTGATTGCTCCTTCTTCATCTCCATCTCCGTCGATCTGCTCATTGCCAGCAATGGGCAGGCACTCCTGCTGCCACAAGCAGAAGCTGAGAAAGGGATTGTGGTCTCCTGAGGAGGATGAGAAGCTCCTCAAGCACATCACCCAGTATGGCCATGGTTGCTGGAGCTCTGTACCCAAGCTCGCAGGTAAAATTTAATTAAAGCTACACCCCATTGCGTGTTAATGAGAGAAAATTTCCATCCAATTCCGATCCAAATATGGATCTAAATTCAGGTCTGCAGAGGTGCGGGAAGAGCTGCAGGCTGAGGTGGATAAATTACCTCAGGCCTGATCTCAAGAGGGGTACATTCTCACTGGAGGAGGAGAACCTTATCATCGAGCTCCATGCAGTCCTAGGAAACAGGTTCTTTTTCTTCCCTTTCTTTTTCCGGGTCTTAAAACTCTGGTATTTGCAACTTTTAATTACATCTAAAAGTTCCTCTTTTCTTTCCTCCCATCGATCAGGTGGTCTCAGATTGCAGCACAGCTTCCTGGCAGAACAGACAATGAGATCAAGAATCTGTGGAACTCCTGCATCAAGAAGAAGCTCAGGCAGAGAGGCATCGACCCAAACACTCACAAACCCCTGGCGGAGACGGATCAGGACGCAAGGGAAAGTGACAATACCACCACCACCACCACCACCACCAACAACAACTCTGTTTTGAACCAGACTCTACCTGCTGATCCAATTCACAATCTCCTGCCAGCCATCAACAAGAATTCCATGTCGACTTGTTCCAAGGAATTCTTCATCGACCGCTTCTCTGCAGGGCATGACAGCTCCTCTACGGCCTGCCTGCCTTCAAATCCCATGTCTTGTTGCTTTCCTCTCCCTCAATCCAGCCTATCAGTCAGCCCAAATCCTCTTCTCTGGCTCAACCAGAGCAGCATGGCCACGCAGCCATTTTCAAGCACATTAATCCTCTCGAATTCAATTGGCCTGAAGGCCGCTGCTCATGAGAATATACCATCCACCTGTCTCCCATACTTGGAGACTGGGAACCCAAGCAGCTGCAGCAGCGGGAGCAGCAGCTCCATGGACATGCAGAGCAGCTGCTCCTTGTTCGACAGCAGCTTACCGGCATGGCCGGACATGGGGGCGGAGAAAGAAGCTGCTCAAATGAATCTGCATGGAGATCCTGATCAAGACCTCAAATGGTCAGAGTACCTTCAAGGAGCTCTCCCAGTCTCCTCTGTTCTCCAATACCAAAGCCAGCCATCAATGCTATACTGCGATGCCGTCAAGGCAGAAAGCCAATTCAACATCCATGGAGTGGGTCTATGGCAGCAGAATCTGCAGCAGCAGCACCACCACCAACAGAATTCAGATATATATGGTAAGGAGTACCAGAGGATCTCTACAGTGTTTGGACATTTTTAGCTGCATGCTCCAAATTCAATATACCATCGTGAATCATACTTGACTTGAAGAAGAAGAAGAAGAAGAAGAGACAGACACAGAAGCAAATAAACTGGAAGGCTTGCTTGAACTGCAAATAATAGGGATGCTTTTTATTTTATTTTTTGGTTGAATGAGAGTGTGTTCCCAAAGAAACTTCTTTCTCGTGTAAATAGGCCGAAATACACCAAAACCAGACTCATCACTCTACCTTTCCTTTCTTCTCATGTCTTTAGCAACAACAGTACTGCCCAAGAATAATAATAAAGCTTGCTCAATTGTCCATTCTTTTATTTTCTGCTCCTCCCTCACCTTTATTCTGTAACTTCAAAACCATTATCTGAATTGGTCTGCAACTTATAATAGTTAGTTATATTAATTTGTTCATGGGTTACAAACTTGTTTCTTTTTAAATTGAAAACATCAAAATTCTCTGCCTTTGAAGTCACTTGTAGTATTCCATCTTTTAAAATTTCCTTTTCATTGGCCACACACTTGCAGTAGGGTATGCTTGCAACATCAAATCCGTTGGTGATGCAACTGTTTTCATCCGTTCCCCAGCAGCAGTCAGCATTCACTTCCTATGAAGGCTACTGCATACTATATACGGCCTAAATGTACTTTCAGTCCATGCTTTACTGCTCGGATCCACTCTTCTCTATACTGATCGAATGCTCTACTCTGTAGCCAATAGCCATGGGAGCCGAGAGAGAGAGAGAGAGAGAGAGAGAGAGAGAGAGAGAATGGGATCACATAAGCCTTAATTTTTACCTACTACTAGTAGTAAGAAAGTGACCCTCAGATTTCTTAATAAACACGGGATATGAGATCCAGACTGCTTTTTTCTCCAGGTATAATCCTATAGTCCCACTTTGCTATATAAAGCAAGGAGGGGGGGGGGAAAAATCATTACTGAAAAGATTGATCACCGAATGGACGGCTTGATCTTGTGCTGTGGGGGCATCAAGATTGGTGACCAGGCAGGAAAGATGGACCATTGCTTGTGTGGAATCAATTTAGCCCATTAATGATGCTGATACTTTTTCTGGAGAAGAAGGCCATGAATGTTCCACTGATGTGGATGTCTCCTCTGATCACATGATCAAATGCTCAGAAAAAAGCAAAAGGAAAAAATAAATAAATAATAATAATAATAGTAAAAGAAAAGAATGCATTAGCAGGAAAGGAAGGGAGGAGGGGGCTACCTCACACTGTAGCTTCCTGCCCTCATCCTTAAATGCCAAGACCACCACCAGCACTCCATTCCATAATCCCATTCCCTTTTTTTTTTTTTTTTAAGCTTTCATGAAAGAAATAAACTCATCTAAAAGAACCCTTTTTTTTTCTTACTTCTCAGTAGAATTGAAAGAAAAAAGAGGGATAGATGGATCAATTTGGGCCAATTATGCCATTTATGGTTTTACATTTGGAATGCATTTTGTTTTCACATAAATTTGTCGTCTTAATTAATTAAAACCCCCTTTGTTTTGATGGAGATCATAGAATTCTCACTGCCAACTAGCCAAATTAAAGCATCAAATAAATTTGGTCTTACAAGAAAATCTGAATTTTGAGTTTTAGCTTATCATTTATGAGTTTTGAGGCCTAATAAATAAAATCTTTTGAAAATATATTTAGACAAAACTAAGAACAAATGTGTTCTTTTGAGCTAAAAAATCTAACATATGCATAACTTCCAATACAAGAAGAATTATGTGATACAAAAAACGCTTTTAAAAAAATATTGATGAGCCTAGTGATATAACTCAAAAGATTTAACTGCAAAGTCAACTTTTTAGTTCTAAAAGGCCTATATAGGTAATCAAGTCTTATTATTTAGCATGTCGGTTCAAAAATTTTAAATTGTTGCATTTAGGTTCCCAAGTCAGGGTTTTGTCTCGTAGTATTTCTATCATCTATAGTGTTAAATTTATTGACTATTTCACTCTCAAATTATTTATTTACTTACCATATGATTTCACCAAATAGAGATGCAAAAATATTAATAATAGCATCTTAGTAACTTTGCATGAGTGAAAAACTTTTTCATCGCAAATAGTGCCCGAAAAACCTTATGAATTACCTAGTTTGACAAAGAGCCAGCTCACTATCAATCCAATTTAATGTCAAAATTGGATTGCATATCAAATCTAACAAATCACACCAAATCAATTTATTTTAATGTGCTTAGTTCTTCATGATCTCAAAAAAAAGTTTATTATTGTGAATATCTCATACTATTTTTTTGGAAAAATACAAATATTTCATTAAATTTTGTAAAATAATGATGAATTATCAGTTCAAGAAGTTTGATTTTTGGTACGATTAACTTGACCGTGAACCATAATGTTGGTTGATTCTTAATCTAGTCCCTTTTTCACATTGTTGGTAAAAAATCTAATGACTTTATGGCTTTTGTCAATTCGCATCGGACATGCAATTGACTAAGCTGCACACTCAGCAACAAAATATTAACCCCAAGGACTTAGATATAACAATTCAAAATTTATGGATCAATATGTTAAAATTTGAAGGTCTCAGTGGCCTATAAGCATGTTGACACTTTTTTAATCAATTTTCACATATTTCCTAATTTTTTCCAATGCATCCATCCATTCCCTAACCTATTGGATTCTTATCCACATGAAACGCGGCATTTAGCTTCGAATTTTTTGCGTAATTTATTTAAAAAATGTAGGGGACTTTTTTTTAGTTCAGGCTTTTTTTTAAGTCCAACTCAAATTTTAATTATAAAAATCAAATTTATTTCATATCTAACATAAATATGAATATTAAAATTAATTTTATTTTATATTTTACATAATTTTTTACATTAATTTTTTTTCATTAAACTCATGAGATAAAATTTTTTTTTTCTTATTTAAAATTTGACACTCGAACTGAGGCCTTAATCAATTTATCTTTATATTAACTGCTCATATATTTCTTAATTTTTATTATTTTATTTATTTATTTATTAGACAAATATATGTAAGAAATAATTAATATAAAATGAATCGAGTTCATATATTTTCAAATACGAACAAGATTACTCAAATTTACTGGTGATTGCACTGCATTATATTATTCTTATTTAAAAAAAAAATTCAAGCCAAATTTGAACCGGCTCTCTTTGTTTTGATTATTGCTCAGAATTCTGCTCAATAAAATTAGAGCTACAAATATGATTTGTTGCTCTCTTCAAAAACTTGGCTCGAGTCCCATTCGAGTTAAATATGGATATAAATATCAAGCAATTATCGATCTTCATGACAAACTTTCACCTCTGTTTGAAATGCATGTATAGACATCAATAAAAAAAATGTATATATCATTTTTTAGTTTAATTTTTTCATTTGACTTAACCTTGATATGTATAAAAATAATAATAGAACTATGAAGTTTGATAACAATACGTACGCTCCCTCATTTGATTTGAGGGTTAAATTTTGGACAAGTAGAAAAAAAATATTGGGATAATTACCTACATGCCACACCATTTCGCTTTATTTATGCGTTACCCATCTATTCTTAGTTAATTACGCTATGCACACTCAAAACATTATAAAATCTTACATACACACACTTTCACTTATTTCCATTATAATGAGTAATTATAATTTTTCAATAACCTAATTATAGTTAGGTTATAAAAAATCTGAACCGTTCATCATATTATTTTAAGGATATTTAAATATATTTCGAGTGAAAATCTTAAAACTTTGATGTTTAGGTTGTGGTAAAGGAAGGAAATATCTGCGACATGAATTGATTTTAGGACAGATCAGAGCTTTAGTGTGACATCGAGGAAGAAAAAAAATATGTACTATTAAGGGTAAAAATATAATTTTAATAATTTACTAACGAAATATTTTTTTTAAATAGATTTTGATTAAATTTTAACTTAAGTGTGTGTATGTAAGATTTTATAATGTTTTGAGTGTGCATAGCGTAATTAACTAAATATGGATGCGTAACGCATAAATAAAGTGAAATGGTGTGTCATGCAGGTAATTATCCAAAAAATATTTTATCTTATAAATTTAATGAAAAAAAAATAATTTAATATTAAAAAATATGTAAAATGTGAAATAAAGTTAATTCTAATATTCGTATTTATGTTAGGTGTGAAATAAATTTAATTTTTATAATTAAAATTTATGTTGAATTAAAAAAAAAAAATCTGAACCAAACGAGCCCTAATTAAAGCCCAAGGGCTTGGGCCTTCTAAAGGACATCTGGGCTTTGGACAATAAACTTATTGATTTTGGCCTTTCGTGTGCCTATTTTTAGAAATCAAGTTCTACTTTTGTATAATAAAATGGGAACTACCGTTAAAATAACTAACCGTGTGACTTTTTTGTTGTAAATGTTAAAAATGGTTCGAAACAACACACAGTTTGATCTTATATAGAAATTCTTTAAGTTGAATTAATCTACTAAAAGTGAATATTAATGTGAATCGTTCTTTCGAGTGCCATCATCGGGGCCAGTTCAAAGTCCAAACCAAATCTGGCACGGTCGATTCAGGAGATCCGGGCTAACCTGGTCGGGCCCAGCTACGTGAAATCATTCTTTAATCGGAAAAAATTCAGATTGCGAATATATGATTCCTTCTTACTTAATTAATTAATTAAATGAAAAAAAAAATTATCCTGCCGACGCGAGAGAAAAGCAGGGAAAGCGCCACGTATAAATGTTTTAAAAAGTCTGCTTCTCAACAAAAAAAAAAAAAAGTTTTAAAAAGTCTTAACCTTTTCACGTCGGCCAGTATCATTAATATTAATAATAATAATAATATAAAAAATCGACCATCCGAGTTGTTCGATTAATTAATCTAATTTCAATACTTTTTTAATTGATAAACTAATTTCAATGCTTTTTCTGAATGCCTCTTGTACGCCATAAGGAGATGATTCACACACGTGTCCCCTTTCCTTTTCAAAAAAGGGTTGCATTGAATAAAAATAATAATAATAATCTACGAGTTTGTAATTTGTATATATCCCCTCCCTCAATTAAAAAGTAAATTAGATAAAATGTCAATCGTTTTCATGCAGTCAATTCTGGCTTATGTTCCAGGTATCATACATAATGATGATCCAGCGAAAACCATTCCTCTTCGCTTGTTTGGTATTTACTTAATTTTAGATAAAAAAATATAATAATAATAATATTTTTAATTTATTATAAATTTTAATAATTTTATTTTACATTCAACATAAATTTTAAATTTAAAATCAATTTTATTTCACATCCTACACACTTTTTAATATTAAAATAAATTTCTTTCTCATCAACTTTATAAAATAATTTTTTTTTTTTTTTTTTTACCTAAATTTATCTTCCAACTAAACAAGAATCCCTTTTAAATTAAAAATTTGTAAGGTAAAATTAAGTTAATTTATCATATTTTTAACAAGTGTGATTGAAAATAAAATAAATTTGTTATAATGTTAAAATTTTTTAAAAATATAAAATAAAATCAAAGATTTTATTTAAAAAAATATAAAATATTATTTTTTATTAATTGTCAATTGAGGTCTTAATTTTTGCTTTTTTTTTTAATCTTCATATATGTTATTTTCACCAATTTATACAAGAAACTCAGAGAATATTTCATCAATTCAAGTTAATACTTTGACAATATACGATTTTTAGAAAGCTAAATCCCCAAAACTCTAATGAAAGAGTTTTTATGATAACTTATCTATTATTTTTACTTATTTATTTATATTTGAATTTCTTATATTCATGTACACCATATATGTACAATTATGTGTGCTATTGATTTTGTAACTTAACTTTAAAAATGACTCAAAAATAATTAATTTTTAGTTAATTTAAATTCCAGGAGATACACATAATAAGTCTCGAACTTACAAGACCTATAAGCAATGAAAAAGATAATATTCATGTATAAAAGTTAACAGAGTTACTTTAGTAAAAGTTAATAATCAACTAAATCGATAATAAAGTGCGGAATATATTCCAACAAACTAATGCCTTTTTTATTATAAGAAAAACTCGAGATTATGAAGAAGATAATCAAAATTAATAAGAAAGACACGCAGCTTCACCTTGAAGTAGCTACTTTGTATCACTATTGGTGAGCCTGAAATTTCAAAGTTCATGCAAGGTCAAACCCTTCAGTTAAGGCCATTGGATCTTCTGTGTTAAATATCACTATTACTTATTTGAGTAATTCTAAGAGCCACTCGAATCCAAATGCTTATTTGAGGCATGTAACTTTTCTAAAGACGTGTGAATTCTCCCATCTCCAGAGTAGCTCAAAATTAAATTTAATGTACTAACACAAGGCAATGAGATTATAGGAGTTGGATTCAACATTTGGGGCCACATGGAGTAATTCCTCACTAGTATCAAAAAGGAAATTCTCACGAGTGCAGTTATTATTGCAAAAAATGCGTTGCCTTCAAGGGTTTGAAGGCTATGGTAATAATAGTACCAATAATAAATAGAATGTGACTCGATGATGATTCTACAACTTATCCATAATAGATTATACTAATTTGAAGGTAGAGAATAACATCAACCACAACAAGACCTCATCATTAAACGTATGACCTTTTTAATTGTCTCACTCTATTCTTGCATGATATCACATATACAACGTATTGTAAATAGTACTGTTGATTTTTTGATGCACTTACTACACTAGATGACATCTGTAAGAGAATTCTCACGAGTATAGTTATTACTGGAAAAAAATGCGTTATACTCAAGGATTTGAAGGTAGTGGTTTTAATAGCACCAAAAATAATAGGCATCTAAATAGAGGGTGAGTCGATGGTGGTTTTACAATTTATTCGAAATAAATTATACCAATTTGAAGGTAGAGAATAATATTAACTACAACAAGACCTCATCATTGAACTTGCTACTCCATTAATTATTTCATTCTATTCTTATTAGATATCACATATATGATATATTGTAAATATTGCTGCTAATTTTTTACAGCACTTAGCTACATTATGTGATCCTTACAGCTATCACAAATCTTTAACATTTCAATTAATTATTTAATTCACATATTAAAATCATTGAATAACTCTATAAATAGTCTCACTCCTTTGCTATTTTTTAATTAAATTTATAAGACAATATTTTTTTCTCTTATCTAAAATTTAATCCTTGAATTAAACGAGGCTTTAATGCTGTATTAGTTCGTATCTATAATCTTACGATAAAGTAATAAATAATTTCTATCATAAATGATTTAATCTATAAAATTTATTAATTGAAAGATTCATATTTTTTAAAATTTTATGATGATAAAATTAAAGGGGCGTTTGGTTCGATATTATCTTAGTATTATGTTATGACATTTAGATATCATGACATTTAAGGGTTATTTTTTAACTAATAATTTTATAATCTAATAGAAAATTATTTATAAATATTATTAAATTAAATAATTATTTTTTTAAAATAATATAATATAATATTAAGATAATATTAAATTAAACGGTCTCTAAATAGTTTTACATCAAAATTTTAAAGCAGAAGGCCCAGGTTCTCGTGAGTAGTGAACTAGTTATAATTTTTTTTTTTAAATGTAAAACTAGTGATATTTAATTAAACTAACAAAGAAATAAAATTTCCTGGCTGCGATTTGTACGCCGGATAGAAAAAAAAATTTGTATTTTATAATGTCTAAATAATAAATTGTTGTATTTTTTTGATAGAATAAATTGTTGAAATTTGAATCAGAAATGAGGAGCCTGGTCCAGCTGGGCCCCATTCCTAAGCCGCCCCTCCTCCTTACTCCGCTCGTATCTCTGATCAACGGTCTGGGATGCGCCGTCCGCTAATCGGTCGGCTAGAAAGCGATAGCCCATCGACACCCACGTACAGAGAGAAAGAGAGCATTATGGACCCCACGTGTTCCTCGGGACTCCACGTGTCCGCGAATAATGGGTCCCACCCTACTGCTTTGCTTTACCGTGTCTGCTGCGCCATGGCGAGATCTCTCCCCGTCGCATTGGAAAAATTATTGGGTTCGGAGCTCCTCGCTACGGCATATTTTTGGAACTTAATATAACAGCACTTTTAACTTAAATGTGCTTGTTACAGAAATTTTTATAACAAGTACCTATAACAAGCACATTATAACAAACATTTTTAATTCTATAACAAGTACATTTATACCTATACCAAGCAGTTCCGAAAATGTGATGTGGCGGGAGCTCCGAACCCAATAATTTTTCGTCGCATTGCGTGGCCTACGACTTGTCAATGTTCTTATTTATTTGAGAAAATTACACATGTCACTTTAAAAAATAAATTCTATATATTTAATTTTAAAATTAAATATTTATATATAACACCTCAAATTTATAATTATATATTTAAAGTTGCAGTGACATATACAAATTTCCTTATTTATTTTAAATATCAATATTGAGTTTAGTTTAAGTGAATATAATAAATAAATATAATATAAAATTAATTCAATAAAAAAATTATACACATATCACTAAAATCTAGTTATATTATGTTTTTTATATTTAAAATTTTAATATAATTATATATTGATCATAATAATTATAAAAAAATTATAATTTATGTATAACTCATACAAAATTGTGGTATGTATATAACAAAAATTATATTTTTTACTTATAAAAAATTATAATTTTCATATAATTTTTAAATTAATATTTAATATTAAAAATTTTAAGTAATAAATATATAAAATAATTGAATTTGCTTGGCATTTATATAATTCCCCCTTCAATAAATTAGACTACACAAGTTCAAATGCATATAATTGTTTATATTAATAAACAGTAATACCTACTCAATTGTCTTAAAAAAAAAATTTATTTAAGTTTTGAATCATTCATCGTTTCACTCCCCTCCCCGCTCCCTCCGTGAAGTTCAAGAAGACAACTTCAATAAAGACTTTGTAGAATTAAAACCTCATCCAACAAATTGGTCATGGGGCTTTGGAAATATCAATCTAAGATTCAAGTTGAGAATTAGGAACCTAAAATGAAGATGGGCCGTGAACGAAGGCTTCAAGCTGAGGTTTAATCCTATGTTTAAAAAAACCTCAATGAAAAAAAACATCTATGTCCAGATCAAAATTAAAAAAGTTATCGAATAAGTAACTTTCATAGAGTGGCCCCAATCTTCATAAAGATCAGTTACTTCAAAGAAATTGCTCGTTTGAAGTTTAAACATTCCTCGAGAAAAGACTTTCTTGCTGTATAAAATATGTTCTTCTAGAAGCACAAAAAATCTCAAACAGTTATGAGAGAGTAATCTTAGGAACTTATCATCGGCCATGCATGTGGCAAGGGCTAGATCAACTACTAATCAAACTATTAAGGAGAGTATATAAAAGGATAGCGACATACAAGACATTTTTGAAAGATTACAATAAGGAGCCATTATTCTTTTCTTTAGATATAAATTAGTGATGATGTGTTCATTGTGTGGTTGATGTTTCTAAGAAGAAACTCTGCCACAATGAAGTGTTTATCTATGTAATTAGAATTTTAGTTATAAATATATACAAAATTAATAAAATTTTGATATATTTCATTATTTTTTATTAGAATATGATTTCACTACTAGCATCTCGTAGAGCTATACAAAGTGAAAATAGATCATATAAAGATAAGATTTTATTATCTGACACAGTTTTGGACTAACTACTTAGATGATATAAGAATATGATTAATTTCATCATAAGCATTATACAATTTGATTGGCCTTGCAACAAGATGGTATCATATATGAATGTGATTTTAAATAAAATTGGCACATTTTATTTTTTCATATTGGAGCACGATGATGCTTAAATCTATTTTTTTTTCTCATTATACAGTTATCTATGTATGCAGAGCACAACTAATTTCTATAATTCAAAGTTAATTAATTATATCTCTCGAAAGAAAAGTTGATTAATTACGAACATATTTTTTTATTCTTATTCAAATTCCTTAACAAAATCAGAAGTCTCAAAATTGGAGATGCAAAGATAGGAGGGGGTGCATGTTAATATCTGCTCACTGATAGTATTCTTTTTAATGGACAAGATTAATATTTTTTTGCAGAAAAAGTATGAAATGATAACATACCAGCTTTTTCAAAAAAAAAAAAAAAAAAAAAAAAATACCAGCTTTTTCAAAAAAAAAAAAACATGCTGACCTAATACTTTATTTATTGTTTGACTGTTTAGCATTAGATTAAATTTATCAAAAATATTAAACTATTTTTTATATTTATTACACATCATATAAAAATTTTAATAATAAAAAATAAAATTTATTTCATATTTAATATAAATTTTAATTTTAAAAATTAATTTTATTTGACATTTTATATATATTTTTATAAAAATTAAATTTATTTTACATTCAATAGATTTTAATATTTAAATAATATTATTTTATATTATAATATTAAAAAACTTTTACTTTTTTCTCCAAAGTACGAACAATTAAATTTTTTTCAAATTTTCTCTGACCAAATTCTTTTTTCTTGAAAAAAATGTGCTCTTTGCTGTTCTGCATTCTCGATGAGAACATTAACTATCTTTGTAATCAATGCACCAGCGAGAAACCAATTCTTCCCTCTCAAACAAAAAAAAAAAATAGAGCGAGATTCTGAGATTAAAAAAAAGAAGAAATTCAGGGGCGAGAATAATCCAAGTTCGAGCGGAATCAGCCATGACTTGAACTCAGCTTGTGTCAATTTGATTCAAATTCAAGTTAGTTCGGCTCAGATCAATTCGATTAAAGTTCAAGCTAGTTTGTTTCATGTTCGAGCTAGGGGCGGATGCAGCCCTTAACAAGGGGGTGCAATTGCACCCCCTAAATCTTCTTTAATTATATTTATATATATATA
>JAEMOT010000082.1:123644-162865 GCA_019297695.1 Apostasia ramifera | reverse complement strand
ATAGAAATAAATAAATCCGAGAAATTAAATTTAAAAAAAATGAAAAAAAAGAGTGTAATAGAATTTTGAAATATGTAAATAGTTTAAAGTAGTAAAAAATGATCAAATTTAATATTTTTAATTAAAAAATATTAAAAATAATGATATTTTAAAAGAGAACTAAAATTGCAGTACCTTCACAATCTTAGGACACAAATAAAATTTTTAAAAATTTGAATCAATTTACAATACTCTTATAACCTCGGAAGCCTAGATGCACTTTACCTTATTATTTATAATGTAATATAATAATAATTTTAATTAATTAATTAAAAATTATGTATTATATTCATTATTGCACTTTATTACCTTACTACTATTCTTTAGCCACTCGAGCCGACTCTTCTCTGAAGTGAAATTCTAGCAATCAGTAGTCCATTTGCATTGAGTCGGCCCTCCATCAATTTTCATTGATTTTCGCATCGCTAGTAGTTGATTCACATCGCCTCCATCATTAGGCTCCTGCTGATCACCGCCGCCTACATCTAGCCTTTTTTATTTAGTCAGCGCCTCGTCCAACGATCTTTGTTCAGCTTTCTGCTTCAAACTGATCTCTTGCACCTCTCGTTCCTCCTTCCCATAATTGTCGACCTCACCTGACCCCCCTGGTCTGAGATCTTAGCTCCGCTATTGGTTCGAGCTAACATAAATCTTAACAAGCCAACTCAAATTTGTCTTAACTTTATTAAGATTTTAAATTAAATTAATTATGACAACAAGATTATCTAACAGATATCTTAATTGTCGCTAACACATATTTATCAACAAGTAATAACTAATTATAATAAAATAATTAAATATAGTAGTAATATTTTAAAAAATAGTGATCAAGCCAATTCAATCAGATTTGACTATGGCTGATGATTCGATTCAATAACTCGAGCTGAGCTTGGTTTGAGCTAAATATCGATCCAACCAAATTGAGCAATTATATTTTTGAACTAGGGGCACAATAGTAATTTAATAGAGCCGGGTTGGGACTTGGGGCTTTTATAGGCGGCAGCGGGATCCTGCGCTTTCCGCATATTCTTGGCGCAGGGCATCACATCACTGCTGTGGTAGTAGTACTGCAGGTCAGGCTCAAATCAGTTTAGTGTGGATCGCGACATCGACACAGTAATGGCTTCCAACGAGATGATCGCCGCCTCCGCTGCCGCGCAACACTACGGAGATACAGCACTCATCTCGCGCTTGTCTGTCCAGCAGCCGGACGACGGCGAGGATGCCGACGACGAGGAAAGCGGGAAGGCATCTCCCTCTGCCGCAGACGACGAAGACGACGATCGTGTGGCGTCGCACCCTCTAACGCCGCAGCACCGGCAGCTTCTGCTTCTGACGCGGGGGCTGCTGAGGGAGTGCGCGAGCGAGACAGAGGCGCGCAGCTCCGGAGGAGGGCGGCGCAGGCGCCGCTGGGCAAGGGACAGGAAAGTGGAACGCAAGTGGGAGGCGAGGAGGTGCCGTGCCGGAGGCGATGCAGGCGGCGGCACTGGAGAGGATTCCGGCGAGTGTGTGGTGGTGGTGCGGCCGGGTGGGGGCAGCGGGAGGAAGATCAGAATGGACATAGACGAGGTGAGGGCGTGCCGGGACCTCGGCCTGGATATCCCCCGCGACTTCACCGTCGAGATTCCCGGTGGCCTCTCAGGCAACAGCAGCAGCGGCGATTCGCCCATTTCCGGCCCCGGTGAATGCTCTATCTTTCATCCCTAGTCTTAGCTCCCAAGAATCGATTTGTTGATTTTGGAATTTGGGATGCAGGGGAAGACCCCATGGAGATGAAGGCCAAGCTGAAAATGTGGGCGCACGCCGTGGCATTTGCTTCCGCTGCAGCGCTTTCCGACCACTAAGAAGACCCATCAAAATATTAAACCATATATACAGAGGCTGAAGCTCTCCATTCTCTCTCGTGTTCGTTCGTCTTCTTCATCTTGTAAATATTGCTGATACTGAGTGGTGAGTGATGACAATAGAAAACAGATACGCAGAGTGACATTTCTTCTTCTTCTTCTCCTTCTTCTTCTTCTTCTTGTTGTTGCAGTCTGCATTAGAGGCTTTGCCTCATTATTGGCATTATAAGCGAATGAATCTTGTACAGAAATTAATAGGCTAATGGATGTTTTGCTGTAAACAATATAATATTTATGTAAGAACACTACAATTTACATGAAAAAATAAGAGGACTTTCCTCATTGGATTTGGCGGTTGATTCTGATTATGCGAAGAGGAATTAATTGTCGCCTTCATTACCATTTACCATTAATTACCCAGATAACGAATTTTTAGAAAGCATGTTTCTGCTCGCCGACCATTAAGAGTTTTTTTGAATATTATGTCTGCAGGGTCCATGTTTGTAGCATTTGTGTTCAATTTTGATTCCGTGTTCTATGTTGTTGGTATTCAATTTGCATTAAATTTGGTTTGCCTTATTTTTTAATCGCAACACCAATCCAAATCTATATGAATAAAAAAAATAAAAAAACACTAATCCAAATCCGAAATTAAATGAACATGTGCGATCCCATTAGCAATATTTCTCTCCAGTTTCTTCTCCTTCTTCCGCAAATTTAATGCACAACATTCCAAATTGTGAACCATTTATGCCTGGGGAACTTTTACCATTCTCAGAACTCTGAAGTATTAAATACTGGTAAGGAATTGAACACAGTAAAAGTCTTCTAAATATACCACGCAAAGCATAACAAAAATATAAATTGAAAATCACAACAACAAAAATCTCAACGCAACTTTAATTGCCTCTTAGATTGATCTCTCTCCCTCTCTCTAATTGGTTCGGTCTTCCATCATAAGTTCTATCCCATCAAACGATTTGAGATATTGTTCGATCCTCGCATCTGGGTTCTTCCTTGTGTGCAATCATCTATCTAATAACACAATTCTATCCAATCTGATATTGATCTAAAATATCTAGCTCCACCTAATAAAAAATTTCCCAAGTTCTTGAAATCTTTGATTTTCTTTACGACGCACTAGAGGTCCCTGTTTACCTCCACTATGTTATCCGTATCAAATGCTCTCCTTTTTGGTGTATTTAACATCAATCAATATTTTGTCACTCCCCAAAAAAAACATCAATCAATAAATGCGGAAATTTTAAAAATAAATATAATAGATTGGCTAACGTTAGAAAAATGATTTGTTAAAAAGCTTGGTTGGGCTGGCCTTTTGCTTGGCCCATTATGGAAAGGGAAAGCCCACCAAGAAACCTTCAAAGCTTGATGCAACTAATTAGGGGGAATGGATATTTTCATTTATCCTTAGCCAAATTCTTTGCTATGCGCCTATACCATATACGTATGTGCAAAGTGCGCAGGCCCAATTAGTCATAGCCACATGATAGCATGGGCCCCATGCGCACAAAGTGAACGCATAAAAAAATCATATTTGATTATGAAAATATAATTTCTATCCAAAAAAATTAGTTTTTTAATCAAATACGTAATTTTTTTCTTAATAGATTATTTTTGTACTTGAATACATATGAAATTTCTATGTACAAAAAATCCAACTTTCTCTTTATGAAGTAAATTTTAGTAATTAAATACATTCTTTTTACCTAAAAAATAATTTTTGTACTTGAATACAAAATGAGATTTCTCCTCTGCACAAAAATCTCATCTTATTTTTTTTATCATATTTAATTATGAAAATATAATTTCTATGCACAAGAATTGATTTTTTATAGTCAAATATAAAATCCGCTATGGAGAAGTAATGCCTTTGTACTGTTTCTGATATGATCATATCACACAAATGCCCCTATCGATGACAAAAATTTTTGTATCATACTCCAATACAGTCACATAGTATCAGTGCCACTATACAAGATGCATGTCATTTGTATCATATTTCAATATGATTATATTATTTTAGTGATATTATTGAAGAATATATAATATCTTTGTATTGTACTTCAATACTAATATCATGTCATGCTAATATCTCTATGAATGACAAACTTTTGTATCATATTCCAATACGGTCACATATGTAGTATCAATGCCACCATATAGTATGCATGCCATTTGTATTACACATAATACAATCATGTCATTTCAGTAAAATTATTGAGAAATAATATCTCTGTATTATACTTCAATGCTATTCTATCACAGCAATGTCACTATAGATGTTGTGTGCATTTATATCGTAATCCAATATGGTCGCATGGTATTAGTACCATTATACGAGATGCATGACATTTGTATTGTACTCTAATATGATGATAGCATCGTTTCAGTGCTACTATGAAAATTTATTTTTTATTGCATATTCAAATATAATTTTTTTCTGTAAAAGAGAACTTTTGAGTGTGTGGGACTCACCACCATGTGGCATCACCTGATTAATCCAGCATTTTTGGCACATTTTTATGTGGTTCACATTATCCTTTCTCTGATCCTTATCCTATGGCTATTGAATTGCATATAGGGATTTTGTTACAGCAGCCAGAGTTCTTAATAAATGGTAGGCAACACAGTAATTTTATAACACGTAGAATCAAGCTCTATTTTTAATGAACTGGAGTTTTATGTTAGAAATTTGGTGACGTTTTCTTTGTTTTTTTTTTCATTGGAATGAAAGCGATTTTATAAATTTCGAAGACAATCACATAAAATAATAAGAGAGATTGAATCATAATTATAAATTTAAAAGAAAGGCAAGATTAGTTTTATGTATTCTATATGAGATTTAGAATCAAGTCTTTGGTGCAAAGTTGACTTTTTATCTATTTTTTCACATAGTAAAAGTTATCTTTGGCGCTCTCTCTGTAGATCATGTAAAATTTTTCTTCAAACTATAATTATAGAAATATAGTGTTTAATATTTTTTTTTATTTCCAATGCTTTATAGTTGCATTGTTCCTTTTACTGTCATTTTTTGTATTTATGTCAGCAAAATTTATTTGACTAACTATATATTTGTCGATCTAGGGTTTTTCTAGGGTTTTTGTTTATTTTATTTTTGGACACCATAATTTCTCTCATCCTATTTGAAAATTATAATAGTAGTATGATTTCATTTGAATAAGCTCATTTCCCACTAAATTAGAAAAATACCAATGATCTAGGACTTTTTGTTAAGTATTTTTTTAACTTTAGTATCACATCACATCTTTGCGTATGTTGTAATTTACTTGCGATAGATATGTCAATTCTGCAGTTTAAGGTGGAAAAATTTTGTAGTAAGAAAATCTTCAAGATTGAACAATAGTGTAGGATTATCTTGGCACAAAATGTGCTTCATTAAACCATTCATGTAAATGACAGAGTAAGAATAACAGCTGATAATGAACAAAAAAATTAAATCTAAAGAATCAAATATAATATAGTTATACTTTGAGGATTATGTACTTCATAATATTACTAATATAGAAGAATCTTTTAATTTGTGAGAAAATTTAGAAAAATTATACATATTAATGTTACGCTCAAATAAGCTTTATATAAAGAGATCGAACTAATTTATAGCTTGTGCATATTTGAAAGAATTAATATTTTTAAACATATGAATATTTTTAGTAAAATAATTTCATAAATTCATAATATTAATGTGAAATTAAATAAAAAAATATGTGACTCTACTTCATCTTATACTATTACCTAAGTAATGAATATCTAGTAATGATTATCTTATATGATAATGATATTTTGAAAGTGAAGAAAGTTAATGCAACTATAAAAATAGGTATAAAACAAATAGAGCATATCTAAGTTTCTAAATGGTACTAAAGAAAAGCAGTTAATGAGAAGACTTAGCAAAAAAATTGTGCAAGATTAAGTAAAAAAAAATAAACAATAGGTATAACTATTAAAAATAGACACTTAATCATTTGAAAAAAGAATGCCCAAAACAATTCCAAGTAGTACAAGATAAATTAATCTTGATAATGAATATAGTTTGTCTTCTTTTTTATTGGAAATCTAGTGTGTCTTTTAAGTAAGTAAATAGTAAAATGATTCTTGTGCACCTTCTTAAATATGAATTTTTATGATTTCTAAATATATATATATTATGGATGTTATTATCTATTTTTTCACTTATTATCTGAATGATAGATGTAAAGTTTTCATGATAGTAAGAATTTTGATAAAGATTAGATATGTTTCTAACCTTAGAAAGATTTTCTCTCTCTTGTCAACCTATTTACAAATAGTTGCACTTTTACAGTTTTGCACATTTGGCTATAATAAAAAAGTTAGAGCTATGTAGAGATTAAATTTGATGAAGTTTTGATATTGAAAAACTATATGGGATGATTTAAGATGAAAAAAAGATTAGTAATACTATTCAAATTATGTCAGAGAAAAACTTAGATAGAAGAAGCAGTAGAACAGTGAATTTTTGTATCGGAATGATATATGATCTAAAATATGTATCTACCTCGAGATGAGCCTTAATTTTTCTATTACAACAATGAGGGTTTGAAGAGAAATGCAAAAACTATTGAAATTTAAATACAACATAGCTTGTACATTTTAAATTACTACTTCTGACTTTATGTTTTCTAAGATACAATAGAATGCAAATTATTGTTACAAATAATCAAACTCTAAATGATTACAATGTGGTATATAAAAATGACAAAGCTTTACCTTATGTTGAATTAGGAAAATATTGAATATATACGATGGGTTGCCATGAACATTTTATAGTATCTGTAGTTTGATAGTCAAAAGATAAATTAATTTTATTGTAAAAAAAGTCATGTGAGCCAAGACAGAATAAATTATATTGACTTCAATTATATTGACATCAACTTACAAATTTGCAAGTGGGGAATTTTGTACATGTGATGGGCACCTTTCAATCAGCAGTTAAATTTGAACACCATTTGGATTTTGGTGATACTTAGGGAAGCTATTGTCTAAACGCCCCTTGAGAAGAGATATTTCTGATATTATTTTTGTACATAATATTAATCAAATCATGCCTCGTTCACGATGAGCCAGGACCATCCCTGCTAACATCGATAGCGATGTTACGCTGTTGTACCTGTCACAGTCAGCGTGGCCTGACCGCGCAGTTTCCTGTACAAAATATTTTTTCCAGACACGCAAATCAAAGATCCGCATGCTCCAGTTGTCACGGATCCCCAGAAACAGTACTAATATTTAAAAATCACGCTCCCCTGTAGCTACTTTTGGTCCATCCAGCGGCCGACAAGCAGCGCGAGCACAGAGCTTGTTCACCTCCTTTTCTCCGGAAAATCAGGACAAAGCTGTACAGTCTATCGCCTACAAATACTCTTGAATAGTCTTCAAGCAAGACGGATAGAGGCAGGAGGGGGACACACAGGAAGAACAGAGGACTCATCCCGGGAAGAACAGAATCTCTCCTCTATCACCCCTTGTAAACAGAAGCTTAAGAACAAGAAAGGCTCTTTTTCTCTCTTTTACTCTCTCTTCCTCTTGTAAACTTTTTGTACTGGTCTCCCGACCACCCTTTTGATTCATAGTGGAAACTCTCTTACTAGCGCCCGGTGGACGTAGGGGATATCCTCTCTGAACCACCTTAAATTACTGTGTTATCTTGGATGCCTCGAACTCCCTCTCTCTCTCTCTTAAGCCTTAACTGTCAGGCTTAACTCTCTGCGCGTCGCCATTCTTCAGGACTCTCTTTTTTTGTGTTTTTTCAGATTCCCTACATCCTACGTCAATAATAGCTGCATAAGAATTCATAGATATATGAGAACCATCTTCTAATTTAAAAGAAAAATTAGGCTTTTTTTTATCCCATTTGAGATTAAAGTCCAAGAATTTAATGTAAGATTCTTTTCTTATTTACTTTTTTGATAATAAAATTTCTTTTTAGATTTCTCCGGGAGTACATGAAATTCTTTTCTAAATCACACAAATATAATATTTCTTTTTTCCATTATTATTATTTCACGCAATTATCTGAGCATGAATTAGTTGACTAATTATATGTTACATCAATAAAAAAAATTCACTCTGTGTAATTTTTAAGATGGAAGTGAGATGCGTAGTTTGCTATGCCACCTTCTCGTTTGGTTCGGGGCAAAATTTTTGTCCAACACAAATTTCAACTATAAAAATTAACTTTATTTTATATCTAATATAAATATGAATATTAGAATTTAAAGTATTTCACATTTTACACACTTTCTAATATTAAAATAAATTTCTCTCCTATTAAACTTAAAAAATAAATTATTTTTTTTCTTATCCAAAAAAAAGTTCGAACCAAACGAGAAAAGCAAAATTTTAAAAACCTATTAAAATTTTAACCTTATCATTTTCAAGTCCAAACACTTTAATATGGTGTTCTCCCAGCTCAATAGGAAAGGAGCTTGCCTCTGAACTAGAGGGTCTCATGTTCGAGCCACACCATTACTATAATTTTCAAATATAGTAAGAAAAATCGTGGTATTAAGAAATGAAATATATGTGGAATCATATGTTTTATTACCTATCTTATTAATAATGATGACTAAATAAGGGGGCAAAACCGACGGATAGGGGAGTTGAACCGGGCAAAACTTAAGGCAGGATGAGGCAAAGCGTCTCTGGCAAGCCGAAGGCAAAGGGGAAACAACGATTCCTTTCGATAGGAAGTCGAATTGGTGCGGCCTAGAAAAGGGAAGAAGAATAGGGTGCTCAGGTTTGTGTGAACGATTTGTTGTGAAGCGTAGCAGAGTGAGCGAGAATCTCTAGTATTGGAGAAGCTTCGTGGTCAGTTTGGCTTAATATAAGCCAATCAGAGTTTCGTAGTAAGTTATCTTCTCCTCCAAGTATTCAGATTGATTCGGTTCGTTGATTAGTGTTAAGTAGTTGTTGTAATCTAGTCCAGCGAGGCCTTTGAGTATTCAGATTGATTCGGTTTGTATGAAGTTAATGGTTACACTATTAGCTCTGTAAAGTAGTTAATAAATGAATTTTATAGAAATAAATCTTGCATTGTAAAAACTTGATCAAATATTTATGCTTAGGCTTCTTAATCTGAACTCTTTTATCTAAAGATTTAATAACTAAAAATAAGTTCTATTCTCTAGTGTACCCATAGTAATTGGAATGTACATAAATTCGAATGTAAGTAGATTAATTAATTTAATTTCAAAGAGATAAAATTGAGATATTAGTGGTTTAAATTTAGTCAACCTAGCATTTCTAAGAGCTTAAGAATTAAATTAAATGTAACTTTTATTTAGGTGAAGAAGGATCTTTACAGTGAAGTACAGATCTCTATTATATTCAGCACTCAGTGTATATTGAGGTGGGAGCATATTCATGAACATGTGAAAATAATTACTTATATTTATATGCCTATTTTAGTACCATTTTACATGTATTTTTTTGTTATAAATTCATTTTGATATCATGTTTATGTTTATGTTTACATAAAAAAAATATAAATTTGATAGCATAATGTAAGTGAACATCAAGGGTAAGGCTTCCTCGTAGCGATACGGGGAGAGCAAAGCTTTCCGACAGAGTTAACTAGGAAAGCAAAGTATCCTAGTAGAGATAAAATATTTAATGTGAATTTATTTTCCCTTACAGAGACAAATTTAAGAAAAGCCAGACTTTCTCGTAAGAGTAATAAGAAAAATAGCAAGAAAATATTCAATCTCATGTTATATTTTTTTATGTAATTGTTTTATTTGTGCTTTGGATATGTCTTTTACTTGTTGTGAGTCAACAATTTTAGTTTCTATTGAGCTGAGGACTCACTCTCCTTTAGATTTTGCAAGTTAATTTTGATCATCAAGAGGTTAGAAAATTGTGCTACTTTATTTTATAAAATTTGCGGCTTAGCCTTATAATTTCATATTTTACATTAGATATTTTGTGGTATTATTAGTCATAATTATGTTCTAGTATTTTTAGGTTTGTGTTAAATATTAGTTGTTAAAATTTAGTACTGTTTGATATTAGAGTTATGAATCAGACATTTATGCAATAGTTTATATTATGGTATAATATAGTATTGTCATTTTGTTGTTTAATAATCATCTATATAGAGATGTAGAACTTTGATTATAATATTTTGTGATAAATATTATTGCATTGGTATTTAGAAGTTATATATGAATAGAAAAATATCACCAACATTTCCATTGAACGATTTATTAAACATTTCATTATCAAATAAAATGATTATGTTTAACATTAGGCTTCATGTGAAAATATAGTGCATAATGTGCATTATCATGATAGAGATATAGGAGGCATATGTTAAAAAAGATCAGACTAAGAAGATGCTTTGCTTCCCCTCCTCTGCCACTCCTGTCGGTCCAGCCCTCATCTTCTCTCATAACCTTTGCAGGACTCACCTGAGATCCCTGTTCTCTTTTTCCGTCCAATCCCATGGCGGATTTCTTCCTTTATGCCGTAGGAGCTCCTCAATCCTCTTCAAATCTTCACACGATCCCATCAAGTTCTCTGCTGATCCATCGCCGCCGCTTGGCGACATCGACGCCGGAGGCGAGACTGTGCTCGAAAGGGCTGAGGAGCTCGAGGGATTTGACAGCGTTGAAGGCTTCCAAATCGAGGTTCAGAAGATTAGTGGCAAGAAGAATAGGCGGAAAATTCGGTCTCGGGTCCTCGTAGATGCAGAACTGGAAACCGTTTGGAGGGTTTTGACAGACTACGAAGGCCTTGCTAGCTTCATTCCAAGCTTGGCCGTCAGCCAATTGCTCGAGAAGAGGCAGAAGTTTGCCAAGCTTTATCAGGTAACAATATTGCAACCCTGTAATTCCATGTATGTATGCATGATGTTGATGAAGTTTAAGATTAAGCTTATCTTAAAGCTTAGGGCCAAGAAATGATCTCGTCAAAAAATGGGTATAGGTTGGTGAGCAGAATTTGCCCTTTGGTTTGAAATTTAACGCCAAAGGAGTTTTGGAGTGCTTTGAGGGAGACCTGGAAGATCTTCCCTTTGGGCAGAGAAGAGACATTGAATTTAAGATGGTCGAAGGAGATTTTCAGACCTTCGAAGGCAGATGGTCTATTGTACAGGGAATGGTCAGTCTGTTACATGTGATTTACTGCTTCTCTGTTGGAACTGTGTTGCTGTTTATTCTTCCTTCTCTTCTTCTATTTAAAGATACCCGTACGTTTACAAATGTGTTTGTTATTGTACAGCTCAGGGAGTATTTCTATTAGATCTTAATCCAGGATAGTAAGTTGTACAAATTTTGTATGACTTATAGAATAATGATTGAGCATGAATTATGTCATAATATTAGGGTATCACAGAACTAGTTTGGTTTTATGCCAGGTATATCTAATATAGAATTTTTCATTTTTAGAGATTTAATGGAGAAGTTTAGGAAGAGAAAAAAGACTCTTCTATTTATTTGTAAGGTTAAATTTAATAAGGTTAAAATTAAACTTGGATAGAAATATTTTTTTATTGAAAGTTGTGAATGATGTGAATAAAATTGTTATTATGTTGAGATATGTGAGGGGTGTGATATAAGGTTAGTTATTATGTTGGGATATATGAGGGATGTGATATAAGTTAGTTATTATTTTAGTAATATGTGTAAGATGTGAAATAAAATTAACTTTTAATATTAAATTTTATGTGTGATGTGATATGTCAGGTTAAAATTAAACCAGGTTAATTTTAAACATGAAAACAAACGGGGCCTTGGAGTTTAATTATCTCTGCACTGCGATTGTGTATTCCCCATTTGGTGTTCTCCTCTAGTGGTTTGAAATAACTGCCAAAATTTTAATCAGTTTGAAGATCTGATTTCAAAATAATTAATTACTATTGGCCTCATTTGGTTGGAATATATTTTGAGGATGTTTAAAGTTTTTTGAGATAGAAAAAGAAAGAAATATATTTTAATATTATGATGTGAAATAAAGTTATTTTATTATTAAGGATTGTGTTAAATATGAAATAAAATTAATTTTTTTTATTGGAATATGTGTGGGATGTGAAATAAAGTTAATTTTTTAAGTTGAGATTTGTGTAAGATATGAAATAAAGTTGATTTTTAATATTTAAATTTATATGTGAAGTGAATAAATATAAAATATTGATGAAAGTATTTTTGAAGGAGTTTATATTTTTTTTGTTCCCAACTAAAGAAGGCATAATAATATGAAAATTTTAGACCCTATATATTTGTCTTTGATCAAGAATTGTGAATACAAAAATTACAAATGATGGTCTTGAATTAAAGACAGAAGTCATTATAAGATTGAAAATTGGTCTTCAACCGAAGATATATCTGAATGACAAGATTGTAATGAAAAGAAAAGAGAAGAAAAACGATTGATCGTGGAAGTCAATAATAAATAATGAAGTAAAGGAGCTTTATGAGTGACCCATCCTTAATGAAGATTTCAAACTCTATTAAGAATTCCCTTATTGAAACTGTGATTCATAAGATATCATCCAAAAGCAACCCACTATTAAAGCGGTTGATTATCAAAATTATTCAACTGATGAAAGAGATTATTTATCAAAAAAGAATTTTCGTCGAAGACACATTCTTATCAAAGATCATCGAAATTGAATCCTTGCTGATGGAAAGTTATTTTTTGTTAGTTAAAATTCTAAAAATCATAAATTGGATGAGCACAATTTCTTGCAAGAAGATTCCTCTACTTTTTTAAAGTATTGAGATGAATGCTTGTAAATATAAAAGAAATTTTGAGAGAGGATTCTACTATTCTTCTAAAGCTTAATCTTTAGAGGAGTTTTGCTACGAAGTCTGAATTTTATTCTAAGAAAACCTCTGCCTCTATCCTAATGAATGTCATTGTTTAGATGATTATTGGAATTGCATTTTGATCCAACTCTTTGTAAGTCCCTATCTTTTTTGGTCTATTCACTTATTCGTATGTTATTAATCCTCAATAGAGCAAACCATCAAATTATGTCTCTAGGATCCACTTTCCACTGCCTACCTAGTGAATTAAGCCAATTTCGAAAGAGTTCTAATCTTTTAATATAACCCTTCATCTCCAGTGACTCTGTCATGTTCTCAATTCAAATCATAGCAGTAGTTTATTTTGCCTCTAAAGATGATGTTAAAAATTCAAATCCTTAATGATAGGCTTTCATACCTATGAAACACCATCAACTAAATCCTTAATGACAGACTATTATGCCCTTGAAATATCATCACTCAAATTCTTTGATGGCAAACTCTCATGTCATTGCTACGCTATTGCAAATTCTTTATAACAACAAACTCTCATGTTCTTGCTATGTTGTTATGTTTCTTATATTTATGACTATATATGTGACAACTTGTAATTAAAGAGAGTGAGAAGTGATTGCTGAATGATATCCCAAAATAAAGAAATCACTAGTGAAAGAAATAGAACTTAGTAGACTTCTAGGCCCAATGAGTGTGAGAGGGGCATAAGAATGAATATCTCACATCGAACAGATAGAAGAGTTCTTGAGTATATAAGTAATAGCATGATCTCAACTTGTAGAAGAGCTTTTTGGGATCAAAACTGTGAGGTTAATGATAAGAATTTTGTATTAAGGATACCTGAACTAGAGTAGTTCATGGGGTGACCTCTTGGGAAGTACTCAAGTCATATAGTTTCATAAAGCCTAAGTGAAAATTCCTGAACATCTAGGTCACAAGACGTTACAATATGATATTAGAGTCGATTTTCCATAATATTATGTAATTCAAGGATGAACTAAATAAAAGGTGGTAAGCCTGTGAAAATCTATGTTCAAAGAAGGGGAGTGATTGTTTGGTGATGTCCTAAGTGAAGGAAATTAGTAGTGTAAGGAGCGACTCCTGAAATATTTTTAGGTCTGGTGAGTGGTGAGAGGGGAACAAGAATGAATCATCTCACATTGAAAAAAAAAATTTTGGAACTATATAAGTAATAGGGTGATATCAACTTGTAGAAATACTTTTTGGGAAAAAAATTGTGAGGCTAATGATGGAAACTTCATAGTTAAGCTTGCTAGATTTGGAGTAGCTCCAGAATGGATCTCTTGAAAAGCACTAAAGTCTTGTGGTTCTCTAAAATCAAAGCAGACAATATCTCTACATTTGAATCATGGGACGTTACAATATGAGTCTCTGTGCTTTAGTCATCATACTTGTGGAATCCCATTAGAGTCTAAGTTCTAAGGTACTATGGATTTTCACATAATCTATGTCAAACTTGTGATGCCTACTAGGTTACCCCTTGACTGTAGACTCTCATGAATTTAAATACATTATCTTGCAAAATTCAATGAGTTAAGTGAAGAGTGTTAAGAAAGGTCATAAGTGGGCAAACCCCGATTGCTCAATTGGATAAAGCTAATATAGAAAGTCTGCGTTACCAAGTTGGTTGAAAACTTCATACCTGGTTCGTAATCTTCATTTTTCCTATTTTTTTTGGAATATCCCTGGACGATGAAACTTATGATTCTTTATGGATCGTTATGTAGCTATCTAAATGGATGGATTATATGAATCAAGTTCGCTAGTTGAATTCTGGATGATGAAATCAGGAGATCTTAACAGGGTTCTTCTTTTACCCCATCCATCACAATTATGCCATGTGTTCAGTAAGTTTATTGTTCCTTTAGGCAAAGGTATCATTCTTCAAAAACAAAATTAGTAATTAACTACAAGGGATTGCGCTCGTATGAGATCGCCTGTCCCTAGAGTGTCCGACATTTTGAAGGCAACTCCTCTATGGCGAAATTTGTTTTCAATTTATGTTAAAGAGAGAAATTCTTCGATTAAATTGAATTTATTCGGTACACTCTATGAATTACATCTCTAGAGCACACACAAGCATGCTTTTTTGTAAAATATTCTGAGATAATTGAAAGTGGAAAGGGGCAAATCATTTTCATTCCTTTTTTTATTCTTTATTTTTTTGTGTATTTGGACAATATCCTACCGAATTATCATAGTAGTACTATTTTGCTTCATGATATGCTAGAACCATTGTAGTTTGATGTAAGATATTGAAAAGTAGATTGGCTAATAAAGTCAAAAAACCTCACAGCATGGGTAGTTTTTATTAACGAGACTTCTAGTATGTCTGTCCAGAATTTTAAGGCTCATGAAAACTTCGATATTCCTTTTTTCTGTTTCTTGAATATTTTGATGGCTAGTTTTGTTCTCCTGCAACGTGTTTGAAGCACTGCATTTTAAACTTTAACTGTGGTTTGTCTCTCTCCCATATCTCGATTTTTTGATGATTTGTATTTTTTTTTTTTTTGATTTCACAATTTGGCATCACGATTTCCACCACCCTACATGGACATTGTGATGATGGTGTGATTGGAATCTGAGACTCTCTAGTTCTAAGGCAAGCTCCTTCCTCACTAGGTTAAGAGAACACCACGATGATTTGTATCTTTACAAAGAAGTAGTTGTACAATACTTAAAATAGAACATGGCTTTACTAGATTAGTTATTTTTGGTTTTTTGTACTTCCTAATTTTTCCAAGCAGAAGCTATAGTGATGTTGTTGGCATTTTGGGAATGACTTATTACAAGATCTTCATATTAAAACAGCATAATGCCTTATGAGGACATTAACAATTGACAGTTGCTCAACTACATATGTCCCTATTCATTTTTTACAACTCTAGCCTCCTGCCTAATAATTGAGTGTTTTCATGCATTGGCGATATGAAGGTGCTACCATATATCAACTTTATTCAGTTAAGATTTTATTATTTCCACAAGTATTTTTCATGCCAGTCGTTATTTAATTAAATAAATAACCAGGTAATTCCTTACAGCTTGATGTAGATGCACCTAAAAGTGGGGAGCATTTGACAGAGGTAGAACATAGGACCACACTTTCATATGTTGTGGAATTAGAACCCAAGATATGGTTACCTGTGCGTTTAATTGAAGGAAGACTTGTAAGTGAGGTAAAGATAAACGTCCTATGTGTTCGCGATGAAGCTCAAAGAATCCAGAGACTTCAGAGTGAGAATTCTTCTTGTATCAGTATGTACTTTCTCCACTTTATTTATTATAGTTGTTGCTAATGTTGAGTATCATGTTGCTCTCTTGGTGAAGCATGGTTGCGTTTTACTGTCAGCTAATTGATCCACGTAAATCAAAGCAAAATCTAATTGTTGCAACTGACAGTCTTTTAAACTACTTTTACTGTAGCAAACTTGGACTATGAGGATCTCAGTTTTTCTCAAAATATTATTAGCTATTGTTTTCGTTGGGATTTCTTTCACTGATTCAGGCTTAGGCCGTGGCTGACCTCAGGAATATGTAATTGTGTCTTAATCATTTGCATCCTCTTCCGTCCATCTACATGTGATCTTGAAGGGATCAGTCTTCTAAAACCATGGGAATATGGGCCCTTTTGGATTGGCCCGCCACAAAAGGCGAGAGATGAATATCTTTGAACATCAGAACTGGTCCTTTAACTGCATCAGTTCAATTTTATGTTGATTATAACTTTTAAAGATGAAATATCTTTTTGGTCAGCTGCAAGTTGTTCCTCATTGACTTGGTGTGAAGTCTAGCTAATAGATCTTGGATTCAGCAGACACTAGATTCTCCACTTGTTTGGCGCGATGACCAAAATCAGGACCAAAATGATACTAGTTTAAAAAACAACCACAATAATAATAAATAAATTTTTTTAATCATTCTACATAAATTTTATCACATACTTAATAATTTTCAATAAAAATATCAACTTTATTTTACATCTTAGACCAAAATATTCGAGTATTTTGGTCTAGGATGTGAAATAAAGTTGATATTTTTATTGAAAATTATTGAGTATGTGAAGTAAAATAATGTTTTTTTATATTAGAATTTGTGTAGAATGATTAAAAAAATTTATTTATTATTATTGTTGTTTTTTAAACTAGTACCATTTTGGTCCTGATTTTGGCCCTCGCGCCAAACAGGGCTTATTCTGTCAGAAAGAGAACTCTTCTCCATTTCGTAAAAGAAAACTCTTCTCACAGTACCTGTTACAAGGAAAGAAGCTTGTTTGAGTTTCATCCTTCTGTTTAGTTAATAATAGAAAAAGGATGCCGATTTTGTTTCACAATTCCTTGTGATTTACATCCATCTACCCATTTGCGGGAGTTGATAAGAGTTAAAAAGATATAGTTGCTGTTAAATTTATCAAGTATGTCTTTCTTTTCTTACGCCTTTAGCTTTCTTCTTTCACTTTTACCTCCTCTCCTTTCATTGAACAGTCCTAAAATGCTTTGACCATTTGTTTGGCCTTATGGTGCTCCACTGATACTGCTCATCTTGCAGTAACAAATCAAGGAAAATAATTGAGTAATGAACGGTGATGGCATTCGATGATGGACCAGGTGGATGCGTGCAGCCTTCATTCTTGCAGGGCTTTTATTTTTCTGCAATCAATATAGAAAAGCGGCTGCCTTTAATGATAACAGACACCATCTCTAAAGCAGGCTGATCCACTCACTGCTGTTATCTGATCCCGAAGTGGGCGTTGCTCCTGCTGGTTTCTTCCGTGCTGTTGTAATCAATGTGTTTCTACCTGCTAATTGCGTTGAGGTAACATGCACCAAATTTTGTGAAGCTTAACACGAAAGTCGAAAGCTGAAGCTCACACTTCACGAAAATGTTAAAAACCATTGTTTCTAACATTGAGAGGATCAACAAAACAAATGAAATATTTATTGGTTTTTGAAAAACTAAATAATAGTATTTGGATTCTGAAGATAATCCGCATGGCTGACAAAAGATTTACACAGGCTATGGGCAAACATGTTAGTTTCTTGTTGATGAGACTTATCATGAACCTCATTTCTTCGATTCCATCAGTATAGTCAGAAAATTGAAACAAATGTTGTCGTGAAATTGATTTAACTAAGTAGAGCATTCAAAAGAGAAAATGAGGAAGGAGACAGCCCTCCTTCCTCCTTCCTCCTTCCTCCTGATGAGTGATGAGGATTGAGGAGTTGTCCCTCTCCCACTTGATCAGAATGAAATGAGGTGAGCGGTGATCCCACTACCCCCCTCATCCATGCCTATTTTGCCCAATGGCAGGGACATGTACCTGCTCTGACTCAACCCCTAAAAATGATCATCACTATATTCAGTATTAAATTCCTCCCCACCCAACCACTTCCATCTTCCCTGCAATGCCTGCTGACTGCTGGCTGATGACTTCCCTTTGCAGTTGGTGGCTTCACCCAAACATCAATTCAGCCACTTATATTGTGGTGGTTATTCCCAATCCTCATTCAACTTCTATTTAACGTTCTTCTATTTCCTTTTTTTTTTTTTCTAGAAATGATGGCCCATGTGAGCTCAATTACCCAACTGACATCTATTTCTAAACTCTTTTTAACTTCTACTGCTTTCTATATGATGATATGATTAATTTACTCTATAGCCATTTTTAATCATTAATTGACTACAAATCATTTAGAAATTTATCTCCATTTTCTTGAACACAGTTATCAAAGACTTTGATTAATATCCTCATATATAAGTTATTTTCTCCACTTTAATTTACGATTCATATATGTTTTTAACTGTAACGGATATGCATCTATGACTTTAATGTAATAATAATAATAAAAGAAGTAGTATTCCAACTTTGAAAAATAAATAAATTAATTAAACGAAAAGTATTTTATTTTAGATATTTGAAATGCATATTTTTATTAGTACACTCTTTAAACTCTACGCGGTTGCAGAGAATGCACGCAATAAACGTTGACTAATAATTTATTGTAGGCTTATAATTTGGGATGGAGCGTCTTTTCTTTTTTATTATTTTCTTTTAAATGCGAAACACATATAGATATTTTTTTACATAAATTATATACTTGTGAGCAGCCGCCCAGCATTTCTTTATATGAAATGTTAATTGTCAAATGTGTCATCTTTGAAATTGATGTGCTATAATAACTTTATGACTGTTAATTACAATGCTTTCATGTTGATTTTCTTTTAGATACATGTAATGTTTTTTGGGGAAAAGTGTACTTATTTTGAATATCATAAGAAAAACTCTCCATGTAGTAGAAAAATAATAATTATGTAAATGCCTCTTATTACTCTATTTTTTTTTTTTTTTGAGATTTTTTAAGAGCCGTTTTAGGATTTAATATCAGATTCTGTGAAATTAGTTAATTTTAAAATGTGGGTAAAATTTTTTTTTTTTTGTTTTGAATTATTATTACAATTTAAGTGCACCGCATCATATATAACAAATTGTTGGATCCTAATTGACATTTATTCGATTTAACTCAAAGGAAACTCGATTATTTTTTTTTTTTGAAAAAAATTAAATTTGATCAAGTGAATGAAGAAATGGAATAATATAACCAAAAATTTTAATTACAAATTATACCTAATATAAGCCATATCAATATATTAATATGCAAATACACGTAAATGTTAACCTTTTGACTTATTACCTAACGTTTTAATTTAGAGTTTCAAATATAGTTGTGAGCATGAGGGAAGCAATGACTAATTTAATTTAATTATATGTTTGGGTGCAGTAAGCATGCAGTTTAAATAAAGGGTTGTTGAGATTCCCACTCTTTTAAAAAAATTTATTGAGTTTAACTCACTACTACTGATATAACATCTTTCTATTGGCCGACTAAATGTTCTGCCGACCGAACCTAGTAACTGTTCCACTCTTTAAAGACTTGTCAGTCAAAATGGCTCATCGAAATAAATTAATTATTTATTCTTAAACAAATAAAATGTACAATATCTATTATAGTAAAAAAGGAACTAAAAACTTATAAATGAATAGTTAGTATCAATACTTCTTTTATATTTAAAATTGATATTTATTTTAAGTTTCATGTATATATATATATATATTTATACAATAATTGAAAATTAAATTATGTGATTTTATATACAAAACGTTTGAAATCAAATACATATATACAAATCCTTCTTTTACAAAAAAAAAAAAAAAAGAATGGGGGATTTACACTTAAAATTAAATTTTAAATATTATATTCTCTTATAAATGCATATCATTCTTAATTTAAATTTCATAAATTATTATTTTTTTGGATAAATATTGTCATGCATATATTTTTAGATGCATATAACATGCAAGTCCATGGCCTCCTAGCAAAAAACTATTAACTGGTTGACTATGTAGAAAATTATATTATAATATAAAAAGGCTTAGGATGAATAATCTAGGAGATTCCAGCTACATGCAGAAGCAAAATTGATCACTTTCTTCATAATTGAATAATGCTGATTAAATATTTTCTAAAAAATAATAATGCTGATTAAAAGGTACAATTTTTCCACAATATCTTATTCATAATTGAGGAAATTTGTTCCTTTTAATGAGCATTAAATAAATCTGACAAAATTGGTCCACTCGGAATGTGACACATTAGTCCACTTATATAATAAAAATATATAAACAAAAATATATAAACGTAATTTTATCTCTATGTGTTTGTTTATAATATTAAATTTAATAAAATTAAAATTAAATTTAAATAGAGATATTTTTTATTAAAAATTTGGATGATGTGAAATAAAATTAGTTATTATTTTTAGATATACGAAAGATATGATATAAAGTTAGCTATTATGTTAGGATATGTGAGGGATATGATATAAGTTAGTTATTATTTTAATAATGTGTGTAGAATGTAAAATAAAATTAATTTTTAATATTAAATTTTATATGTAATATGATATATAAAATTAAAATTAAATTAAATTAAATTGTTATTGATAATTGGCCGCACTGCCAGTCATTCATATTAATTATATACACGCCGTATTGGATAAACTTGAGTGAACGTTGACTTTTTCTTTTATTAATGTTGGATATGCTTGTTTAATTGGACAAATCTCATCTTTTTAATATTAGATTAATAATATTTTTATACTTAAATTCTCTATTTTCCAAATTATATAAATTAAAAAATTAAAAAATATATATTATTTTATATTTTATACGTATTTTAATATAAAATTACTATATCAAATATTATTTATTTCTCTATAACAACAATAATAACAATTAAGTTTTAATTTCATCAAGTAGGTAGATCTACATATTAATTTTTTAAGCTAAATATATTATTTTTTAAATATGTATTTAGTATATATTACTTAAAAAAAATAATAACAGGTGATCAATTTTTAGTTATGAAAAATGTAGATATTGAAAATCAAATATCTAATGCATGAATAATAAATTTTTAAGTGTTATTAAAATGGTATGTGTTATGCGCGTCTATATACTTATATTGTCATAATTGATTGTTAAATTTAAGAATATTAGTTGTACATGATTTTCACGATCTCAGGAAAACTAAAAATTACATATGCACATGCGTATATTTTATTTTGATTCAAGTCATTCACTTAGGTCTCATTTATTTAAAAGTTAAAAATTAAATTAGTTTAATTTTAATCAGGCATATCACATCACGCATAATATTTAATATTAAAAAATAACTTTATTTCACATACTAAACATATTATTAAAATAATAACTAACTTATATCACATCCCTCACATATCCTAACATAATAACTAACTTTATATCACATCCCTCACATATTTCAATATAATAATTAATTTTATTTTATATTATTCATAATTTTTACTTAAAAATATCTGCTCCGAGTATTTTACTCATCTTTTATTCTCGTAGCTTGTTAATTTATTTGCTAGTTGCTGTTGAAACATAAATATATGACGAGAATGATCCGAGTTCGATCCGAGTTGGGCAGAGCTCAAACATAACTCATTGCAATTCAATTCGAATTTGAGCTGATTCAAGCCTTAATCTAGCCAATACAAGCTCTCAAAAAATTAAATTTTTTTAAAAAAACTTGTCTTAATTATGATATAAAATTATATTAATCATATTCATAAATTCTTTTAAAAATATTATAATAATGACTAACACATATTTATATATAATTATTAAAATAATTATAATAAATAAATATATTATTTATATTTAAAAAATAGAAATAGAATAAAATCAATTTGATCTAATTACATCTTATAGCTCAGTTTGATAAATATCAACTGAATTTGATTCGAAGTAAATATGAACCAGAAAGTAAAGCAATTATCACCGTTGGAGCAAAACTCTCGCCCCTCGTTGCATGGCAGTCGATGTAGCAGTGATCTTACATCTGCTTTAGAAGTCGTGCGAATTAAAAAGTAACAATCTCGATGTTTGAAAGCGCAAATCTTAAAGCAGATTGAAGGATTTGTTTTAGCTTCTAACATAATCTCATACTTCACAATGTTTACTGTTTACTATTGCGGGCAGTCGTCAGCGTCTGGAGGAGGTCAGAGAATGGGTTTGCAATGCTTGGTGATTGTGGAGTTAGTCTTCGGTTGGGCCACCACATAGAATTTATTTTATTTATATAAATCTTTTCAATTGCCAAACTGAAAAAGAAATATTATTCATCAGTCTAGTAATATATTAATCTCTTGTTTCTCATTGTATTGATTTAATTATTAAAGAATAATTTAAATTATAGCTCATACTTAAGACATTAATATTTTTTAAATCACTTTTATAATATTATTTTAAAATATTAAAATTAATTATTATATAAAAAAAAATTTATGATTGAAATAACTTTTTATAAAATAAACAGCAGTTAGTAGTACGTAATTGAATGAGAAAAAAATTTATCTAAACATAAACGATCTTATATCCAAGCTACGCTATTCCACTTGAACTTTTAAATGTAGCCGATCAAAATTTTTCTTTTTTTAAAAAAGCCATAATTAAAGAAGAGAGAGAGTAAAATCAAAAAATAACTAATAAAGTGGATAGGTGACAAGTTCTTATTGGACTTACAATATTTAACATTCTAGTATTAATCTCGCATATGCTCAACAATATTAAAGAGTAGCTTGGTTTAATATTATATTGATTTTATTTCTGTTATTTAGAAAAAATAATTTTTTATTTTAATAATTTGTGTAAATAATTTTATAAAAAATTATAAGAATATTACTCAAAAAATAATATTTAGATAACATACGTAATATCAATATAATATTAAACTAATTTTTTTAAAAAATACATTACATAGCATAACTTTGAAAAGATGCCTTCAACTACTTGAATCTACGATGAATTCAACTACTTGAATCTACGATGAATTCTTCCTTCAATAATGAGCAACTCATTTTGATGATCAAAAGATTTTCAATCAAGAAAGAAATACGAGATCCCTGTACATACTTATGATCTGCGTTCATCGATTACAATCACAATTATATATAAAGGAGATAATTGTAAATGAGCAGTTGATGAACATAATCTACTGTTACAATTAAGAAATCATTTAGGAATTTCTCAAAATACTAAAGAATCTCGCATGTAGGGCATTAAATGCAATCATTGTTCATTATGTTTGCACTGTGTACACTATAAAAACATGTACAATGACTAAATTTTGAATTCTATGTTTCTCTTATAAAGCTGATCAAGATTCTATTTTCTTATATTAATCTCATCAAATCAGATAATAAATTCCTCAAGACACCAAGCATAATTACATTTTGGTTTTTTCCATTGGGGTTTTTCATTCTAAGGTTCTATTTAGAATTTGGTAAAAATATATCAATTTTTTTTTATAAAATAAAAAATTTAATTTTATTCTTCTTTTTTTCTTCTAATTTTAATATAATTTTTTTTTTAATTTATTCATACCTTACATAATTCTCAAAGTATTGTTCAGCTTTATTTTTAATTTTAATTTTTTATAATAAATTTATTACAATTTTTTTTAAATTATTTTATAAAATGTTATATTTTTCAAATATTAAACAAGCATAAAAGTATATTGTTCATCTCCCTTATTCTTTTCTTTTACTTGCATCTTTCATTTATAACCTATTTGGCACAAGAATCAAAATCAAAGTTAAAATAGTATTAATTTTAAAAATAATAATAACAATAAATAAAATTTTTAATTAATTTACAAAAATTTTAATATAAAAAATATTATTTTATTTCAAATACTCAATAATTTTTAATAAAAATATCAATTTTATTTCACATCCTAGACCAAAATATTCAAATAGAGTATTTTGGTCTAGGATGTAAAATAAAGTTGATATTTTTATTGAAAATTATTAGGTGTGTGAAGTAAACTAATATTTTTTTTTTATATTAGAATTTACGTAAAATAATTAAAAAATTATTTATTATTATTATTATTTAAAGTAATATTATTTTGGTCTTTGTGCACATAGGGCTTTAATATTAATGTTAATAGGTTCCAATAACAACAATACTAACAATTTTTTCCTTTCACATTTAGACCATTTTACATATTTAATTAGACCTCTAGTAAGTCTTTCGAAAAAACTATTTTTATAACAGCTATTTGCTTCCCCTAGCATATATTTTAAGATAAATTATATTGAGGCCTCTAAACTTGGAAAGGTATTGTAAATTAATTTTAATTTTTAAAAAATTCTCAACTTTAGTCCTAGATTATAAAAATAATACCAGTTTGATTTCTTTCGTATTTTTCATTTGCTTTTTTTGATAAAAATATAAAATTTGATCATTTCTTAATTAATTTGAATAATTTATATAATTTAAGTACTATTATATCTATCCATTACTTACATTCTTTAAAAATATTAATAAAAATATAAAATTTAATTTCATTTATCTTTTACTTTTTTAATCTAAAAATTTAAAATTAAAAATTATTAATGTTAATAATTCAAAACTATATTTTAAGTTAATAATTATGAATAATATTATAATATAATAAAAAATAATTAATAATTATATTTTAATTGCCGCTAAACTGTAGTAATTTTACAACCTGAAAGATCTAAATTGAAGTTTTTCAAAAATTGAGATTAATTTGCAGAACCCAAATGCAATATACCCTATATTTTCTCTAAATGGATAAAACTATTTTTTTAATTTTGGTTATTTGAAATTTATGGCAGGACTCCATCTTAATTTTTCCTTCGTATGACTACGGCTATACATGTCACCAGCAGGAAGAAAAATGGGAAATAAATGATGTCCTCCTCAGTCCACTCGGTTTTCTTTAGCTTTTTTTAGTCATCTGATTTTTTGCTTTTAAGCGAAAAATAAGAAAAATGTAGGGGGAAAAATGGCAAAAGTCCACCCCCTTCTCCCCACATCCATCATCCATGGCCATCAAGAGCGATGATGATGGTGACCCATTATGATGGTATGATGTGTGGCAATGTGGCATCATAGCATTGGGGGCACTTATTTTCTCTTTTGTCTTTTTTTTTTTTTTCAGGTCTCGTTTGATTGAAGCTACTTTTTTTGCCAAACATAAATTTCAATTATAAAAATTAATTTTATTTCACATTTAATGTAAATACGAATATTAGAATTTAAAGTATTTCATATTTTACATACTTTTTAATATTAAAATAAATATCTCTCTCATTAAACTTAAAAAATAAAATATTTTTTTTTGTTAAAAAAAAAAACTTGAACTAAACGAAAGTATCTTAGTTTGACTCACATTCCTGACACCACAAAATACAGTCAGGTAACTCATTCCCCATGGCCATGGAGGAGGCATAGGAGCAAACAGAGAAACAGCACAAGAAAAAAAATTTTTCTGCCGCAAAAAAATGAATAAATTGTAATTGAAATTAATTTTTTCTAATAAAAGATTATTCTGATGTATGGATTATTGGCGTCAAGCCTCCTTTTTCCACTTTCAACTCCCATTAAAGACATCATCATATAGGCTGCCCCTTCCCCGGCTCTCCCCCTCTCATCGCTAACCATTTCAAAAACCCAACGAGAAAGAGACCCTTCCTCCGGTCCCTGATGAGGTTGAAGTGAACTCGTCACTCTCCCCAGTCTCCCCCCCTTCATTGCGTTTGTTTTTCCTTCGTCTTCCCTGTCATTCGTCCCTCCCCCCTCTTTTACTTCCTTTCAAGTCAGACGGAAGGAAACCGCCCTCATTCTTTTCTGGTTATTTCTTCAGATCAAAACAAAAACCCTCATTTTTCTCCTTCCACTCTTCCCCCTTCTTTCTTCTCCCTTCAAAAATCTCGTCTTGCCTTGCCCTTTCCTCCTTGTTTCCCATCTTGTCCAATGGGTCGGGTCGTCCCAATTTTTCTTCCTCGTGCCCTCGTCCGGATTTTTTCCCTCTTCTTGGCATCTGAGTTTCCTCTATTTTAGTCGTCTCTGTTCGCCTTGTATTTGGTTTCTCTGCAGATCTGTTCTTTGGGGGGCGCCGATCCACGGTTGCACAGCAAGATGGCTTGCTGCTCCTCAATAGGTTAGTCGTGGGGCGTTGCCCTTGCTAAATAAACCTCTATTTTATTTTCTTTTGTGTTTAGCTTGTATTTTTTTATACAACAGCTGAGTAGTTTCACTGGGCTTGTGATGGTAGCTGCTGTTGTTTGTTTTTAGGCCTCCGATACTCTATCCATTGTATTTCCGCTGCTTATGATGCAAAAGCGACTAGTAAGGAGGATTCTTTGGGTGGAGGGATTTCGTGGGTTTTTACGGTGGCTATTGTCACAATCGGGGCTGAGCTTCCTGCTTATATGCTTGCTTCTTTCGGAGAGCCAAAGGAGAACTCCTCCGTTATGGCTGTTTAACGGTAGAACTGTGATCGGTTCTTGATCGCTTATGCTTTTGCTTCATTAGTCATGGGCAACAGCACATCTAGGGTCGTTGGCTGCTTCGCACCATTCAACAATGGCAAAGATGGAGTCAATTTGGAGTTCTTGGAGCCCTTAGATGAAGGGTTAGGCCATTCTTTCTGTTATGTTCGGCCTGTGATTGTTGATTCTCCGGCAATAACTCCGTCTACCTCTGAGAGGTATACTGCATATTCAAGCACCCTCGATTCTGAGACACACAGTGGCTCATTTAGGCAGGAAGTGGTAGTAGAAGATGTTAGTGGCCAGCAAAGACACAACAGCAGCTTCCCTGAAACCACCTTTAAGACTATTTCTGGTGCTTCGGTTAGTGCCAATGCTTCAAGTGCTAGGACTGGAGGCAATCTACATGTGTTGCTCGCAGGGGAAGCCCAGCAACCTGCAGCTTCTTTTGAGAGTACAGCTTCATTTTCAGCCATTCCATTGCAGCCGGTGCCACGAGGCTCTGGACCCTTGAACGGCTTCATGTCAGGGCCATTAGAGAGAGGATTTGCTTCAGGTCCTCTGGAAAGAGGAAGCATTATGTCTGGTCCTTTAGAAAAGGGCCTTTTCATGTCTGGTCCCCTCGATGGTACAGATACAAGCAACTTCTCGGCTCCACTTGCTTACTGTCAGAGAAAGATGGGGATTAAACGGCTTCTGAGGAGCATGAGTAGGCCTATGAGAAGTGCCTTGTCTCGGACCTTTACAAAGCGCTTATCAGGTTCTGGTTGGATGCAAAGATTTTTCTTGTATCCAATGACACAGCTGGGTTTGAATCTTAAGGAGGCAAAGTCCAGACAAGAGGCCCCTGGGAATAGTGCTGAGGTTGGAACTTCTGAACCAGAGTATAGCAGTATGAGAAACTTACAATGGGCTCATGGAAAGGCTGGCGAAGATAGGGTTCATGTAGTTCTATCTGAAGAGCAAGGGTGGCTGTTTGTTGGGATATATGATGGTTTCAGTGGTCCTGATGCTCCTGATTTTCTTATGAGCAATCTTTACAAAGCAATTGATAAAGAATTGGAAGGGTTGCTGTGGGATTATGAAGACAGTTCTCAAAGGGGTCCACCAAGTATCATTCCTGCTCCTGGTTATGGCTCTGGTTCAGAAGAATGTGTACTTCCTAAGGAACATAATGGTAGCACTGGAACACAAATTTCAGGCTCTCAAGTATGTATTGATTATTGCTTAAAAGAAGTTCCTCTAGTTTTTCTATCAGAACAACATATAGGAAGAAGGGAACCATCAGTAGGAGATGAGTTGGGGCGTGAACCTATGCTAGGTCATGAAATTTTAGATGGCGAAGTTGGTTCTGTGAATGCTGATCGAGATCACATAGCTAGCACATTGCCTCAAGATGGGGATTCAGAGCTGGATGAAAAAAATGTAGATGCACATGGTGGCGCTAGTAATCAGAATGGAAAGGATGCTGATTATACTCCTATGGACATCTCATTAAGGCAGCCTAGAAAGAGCAAGCGGCTTTATGAGCTGCTTCAAATGGAGCTGATGGAAGATTCGAAGGTGAAGGAGGAGGAGACTTGTGCGACTGCAAGTTTCAGAGGAGACTTGTGTGACATAGAACACAAAGCACAGTCATATCTTGTATCTCGCTCAACAAACATTGAGGTGTTGAGGTCAGGTCAAGTTGAAGGGAGTGGTGGTTTGCGAGAAAGTGAATGTTTAGTAGAGGAGGAATTCTTAGATCTAAAGCAACAACCTGTGGCTCCATTTTCCACTTTTGGACAAAATCAGATGATGAACAGATTGCTGATTGGCCCGAAGTCAAGAAAAACGTGCAGGAAGAAGAAATCTTTGCGTAAAAAGTTATTTCCATGGAGTTATGATTGGCACAGAGATCAGCACCATCTGGCTGAGCGGATAGGTGACCCTTCAGTTACTGTTAGGAGATGTAAACCAGGGCCTGTGGATCATGATGCTGTACTGAAAGCAATGGAAAGAGCTCTTCAAACCACAGAGGAAGCTTATGCAGATATGGTGGAAAAGGCACTCGATAGAAATCCAGAGCTTGCCTTGATGGGCTCCTGTGTTCTGGTGATGTTGATGAAGGATCAAGATGTTTATGTCATGAACCTTGGTGACAGTCGTGTTGTCTTGGCGCAGAATAAGTTAAATGATCGCCACGGTAATTCCAATCCTATAGGAGACAATTCAAAATTTCGAAATAGATCCAGAGAGTCCCTTGTTCGTGTGGAGCTTGACAGGATATCAGAAGAATCTCCTATGCACAATCAAAATAGCCATGTGTGCATCCTTAATAAAAATCGTGAAATATCTCTTTACAGATTAAAGATGAGGGCTGTTCAGCTGTCCACTGATCACAGCACTAGCATTGAGGAGGTAATTAAGTAGTGATGATGAAGCTATAATCTATTAAAACAATTTTATAAACTCAAGTCACACAAATCTGTTAAACTTTTTGTTTTTGTTTTTGTTTTTGTTTTTTTTACTGTATTATAGCAGAACTTGCATGGCATACTGTATCTGTAGCAAAACTTGAATGGTTTAAGTAATCTCCATTGAAGGAAGTCCTTGCTTTATTTACTACATGTTAAATGAACATTTATAATGCTTGATTATTTTGCTTTTGTTGGGGCATATATGTTCTGTTTGAGCTTCTTTGCTTTTGCTGTGTGGTAATCAAGCCAAGGTATTAGTAATGTATGGTATTTTCAGCTTGAAATGCTTCTAAACTTATGTTATATCTTTTGGAGTTCTCAAAATTACATAGTTTCTTGCGCTAAACTATGTTGACGTGATGGTCCGGAGAAACTGCTTTAATTAGTTTTTCTAGTATCTTAGATAGCTCTAAAATTTTCATTTTATATGTTGATTATTGAATTTTCTAGTTCGTCTTTTGTTGTACCACTACTGATATACTCGGTTAAAGATTCAATATCTTTTAAGTCCATGTTAGTAGTTTTGACAGTTGTGGTCTCATCTGTCATAGCTAGCACAAGACACTTTCAAATAGGTGAAAAAGTTGATTTGTTTGACGGTGAGATTCAGAACTTGGGATATGCATGTAGTTCTTTCTATTTTTATGCATAATGCTTAAGCTAAAAGAGCATACTTGCTGGCAGTAATGTTCACTGTGAGTCATGGGGACGGAGCTTTTTGGGAGGTGTCCATAGTTGTGTGTGATCAGCATTATTGAAGGATGAGTACAGAAATTTAAATATGCTGATGAAATATTTTGTTGATCAATGGTCCTCATGACTCTAAGAATTAAATTTTGTTGGTAACAGTTGAGTTATAACGTTAACCATTCCCAAAGTAGGCCTTGTTGAGATGATTTTTCAGTAAGACCGGGATTCTATAATTTCAATTGAGTGTCATAAATTTTTCTTGGAACTCCGGTTCTGGAGATCAAAACCTTTATTATGTGTTTTCTTCGTCAAGTATCACTCAATTATCATATGCTCTCTTGTGAATTTAGTAAGCTTGTGATTGTGTAGGGATGCTCAATATATTTCACTTTTGCACATTCTTAATAGTTTTGATGTAAGCTTCTCATAAAATTATACAAACATGCTACAGTAAACTGTTAGCATCTACTGAGTATCTCTATGTATGGGTTCATTTTGGTTTTTTTAATGATCGTCTCTATTTGATATATATGGTCATTTAATAATGCCATTGTTTCAACTAAAATATAAAAGAACAAAAAGTTGACTTCTTGTCTACTTTTCATTCTTTCGAATAAATATATACAGGAGGTTCAGAGAATCAAAGCTGAGCATGCTGATGATCCTCAAGCTGTGTTTAATGACAGAGTAAAGGGACAGTTGAAAGTTACTAGAGCTTTTGGGGCTGAGTTTCTCAAGCAGGTCTGCTAAATGTTACTATAAACAGTCAATTTCATGGTTTTGACATTTCTTTTTTTCTTGTAATGCGGAAGTGCCTGGACTTTGCGAACGTGGTTTGAACATGCTTACCTTTTGATGTATAATTCCTTATTATTTCTTGCTATAAGCTGTTGAATATTTGCTTTGTTGTGATTATATTTCTTTCACACAAAACTTGCCAAGAAACGAAGTAACCCGTGCATTAAGACGTGTGATTGCATGTGAACATTTTGTTTTACTTGCCATTCTTGATCCAGTCAACAACAATATCTAACTTCGTTTATATGACCTTTAACTAGAGAACAAGACTGACTAAACATCAAAGTAGATAATATTGTCTTGAATCACATTAGTTATCATACATTTTTTGGAAAGCCTTGTTGATGAATGTTTAGCCATATGATGATGTCTTCTTTGATGAATAATTTGAATTCTTCTTTAAGTACTTCATTTTTTTGATGTATCATCTTTTGATTGATTGGTAACTGTAACACTGTTTGAGCATTTGATTTTTATGGTGATGATTATGAGTATCATTTTTTGTTTATAATGTTTGTCTTCTACAATTGCTCTTCTTGATTAGTATTATCTCGATGATAGCATTAGTAAAACTGATCATGTAAAATATTGAAAAGATACATGCTGACAAAATACCCTGTTTCTTTGGATGAAATCATCTTGGTGGATGCAAAAATGGACATATGTTACTGTGACCTTGATGTGCGGTGATCTTCTTCTCTAATGTACAACTGCTGTAAATTTTTTTTTGAAAGAATTTGGTATTTTCACTGTAGAATGAGTTACAGTTTACGGATATATAATCAAACCACTGGGACACTACTACCAATTTTTTGATTCTTTTGTTGGTATTGTCTTTAGTTTTGGTTTAGCTTGTATTGTTCTCAGAAACCATAGTTTTCTTTTTGCAGCCTCGGTTCAATGATGCTTTGTTGGAGATGTTCCGGATAGATTACGTTGGAGCATCCCCATACCTTAGCTGCATACCATCCGTTCTTCATCATCGTTTATGCTCGAATGATCTGTTCTTGGTCCTGTCCTCTGATGGGCTTTACCAGTATTTTAGCAATGAAGAGGTGATTTCACATGTTGCTTGGTTCATGGAGAACATGCCAGAAGGGGACCCTGCGCAATACCTCATTGCCGAACTGCTTTTCCGTGCAGCGAAGAAAAATGGTTTGTTGATTCAACGTGCCTCATCATGGATTGATAACTATATGTTGCTCTATGCATTTTTGCCTTCTCCAAGCACTATCCAGTTCTGTTGGATAGCATGTGTTTTTGTTGATTTTATAATGAACTTGACTGAGTGACTTGCTGACTAGCTGGCGGGTTTCTTGCAGGGATGGATTTTCATCAATTGCTTGATATTCCCCATGGTGACCGTAGAAAATACCATGATGATGTTTCTGTGATGGTAATCTCACTGGAAGGAAGGATTTGGAGGTCATCAGGTTGATTGACAATGAGGAAGTTGTTATCATGCTTCATTTGCGTGATCAAGAACTTTTCAAGGAGAAATGGGTTGATATATTCCTGTTGTTCTTGTTTCTCCCTGTTGAGAAACACTTGTTGCTTCCTCATTCTTCCTCTTATTTTTCTCTTCCTCCTTCCAGTGGGTGTAAACGTAGACTTTTGCTTTTGCTAATGCATAGCCATCCAATTGATGGTGCCACCTTCAGGCAGATCTTACTAGTGACATTTATGAATGTTTCTTATAACATTAATTTTAACTTAATCTAGACACAAATAACCTCACGATTCAAGTTGACACATTATCAAGATTGTCCACAGTTTCTGAAAGAACCTTACCAGCGGTCCCTTTTTCAATTTGCACTAATGATCTAAGTCAATTATTATAACTTGTTCCATTACCCTGATCAGCACAACCAATAAGGTTAAACTTCATGCATTGAAAATCTTTAGATCTTCAACAAATACTTTTTATAATTCTCCCCGTTAGATGCATATCAATCCTACACATATTTAAAGTGAGGTGAAAAAATGAATAATAAAGTAGTAGATGTCGCCCCATTGCTTAAAAAATACTCTTTATTATGCACAACTAGGGATCAATCACTTCCACTCTATCGACGCTAAGGGCCTGTTTGGCGTGAGATAAGGGCCTATTATAACTTGTTCCATTACCCTGATCAGCACAACCAATAAGGCTAAACTTCATGCATTGAAAATCTTTAGATCTTCAACAAACACTTTCTATAATTCTCCCCGTTAGATGCATATCAATCCTACACATATTTAAAGTGAGGTGAAAAAATGAATAATAAAGTAGTAGATGTCGCCCCATTGCTTAAAAAACACTCTTTATTATGCACAACTAGAGATCAACCACTTCCACTCTATCGACGCTAAGGGCCTGTTTGGCGTGAGGTAAGGGCCTATTATAACTTGTTCCATTACTCTGATCAGCACAACCAATAAGGCTAAACTTCATGCATTGAAAATCTTTAGATCTTCAACAAACACTTTCTATAATTCTCCCCGTTAGATGCATATCAATCCTACACATATTTAAAGTGAGGTGAAAAAATGAATAATATAGTAGATATCGCCCCATTGCTTAAAAAACACTCCCTATTATGCACAACTAGGGATCAACCACCTCCACTCTATCGACGCTAAGGGCCTGTTTGGCGTGAGGATTAAAATCAGGACTAAAATGGTACTAGTTAATGATTTAAAAAAAATATTTATTATTATTATTATTTTTTAAATTAGTACTATTTCGATTTTGATTTTAATTCTTACGTCAAACAGGGTAAATACTTAGAAGTTGAGACTGTTTTATAGTTGATAGGGGATCTCGTGATTTTGCATAAAGATCTTATCATATGTTATTTTAATAAAATTAAATTGGGTGTTTAATATATAAATTATCATATTTTGTAATATGTGTATTATATTATATGTATATAATATATAATTAATAATATGTAATTAATTAAGATGCTAATAAGTTTGATAGTTAGGTTTAGAAGTAAGATTCAACAGAAATGAATTAATTTGGGGCTGTTTATTTGTAAAGTCATTTTAATTGATTTAAAAGATAATATTTAATGTGATATTTTATTTTAAAGTTTATAATTTTTTTTAAATATATTTAATTTATTTTGAGATATTTATAAAATGTGAAATAAAATTAATTAGTTATTTTTAAATTGTGTAAGATGTGTTGATAAAAAAATTGTGTAAGCTGAATTTAATATTAATATTAGAGTTTATTTATAATTTAGAATATATAAATTATTGAAACAATTAACTATATATCATACAAAAATTGAATATTGCCTATATAACATCTTTTTTATAATTTTTTTGATTCAATTCTATTTACAAAATTTAAATTATAAATATAGGGTGATGTGTATTTAAATAAATATATAATATTTAATATTTTGTATGAAATACAATTTTTATAATTAATTTCAATTCAAATTAAAATTAATTTGTCATCAACTGGTTGAAACAAGATGCTTGATTTGATAAGTATTCAATTTGTCTCCAGCAGTATAAATTTTTGAATCATGATCAAAATTTTTTTTTTTTTTGAATCAACAGTAATTAATTTAACTAGGATTAGGTTATTTATCGATGCACAATCAGTCCAACGAAATTAATTCTGAAAGATAAATTAATCAACTTGATAACAACAACAACAACAATCAAGCCTTAATCCCACTAGGTGGGGTCGGCTACATGAATCTTTTGTTTTCATTGCGTTCTATCAGTTACCAAATTTTTATCTAAGTTTAAGTAACTAAGGCCATTCCTTATATTTTCTTGCCATATCTTCTTTGATCTCCCTCTTCCTCTTTGTACATAGGCAAAATCTAATAACTCAATTTTTCTAACTGAAGATTAAATCGGCCTACGATTTAAATGTCCAAATCGTTTAAGTCGACTTTCTCTAAGTTTATTCTCAATTGGTGCAACACCAACTTTAAAATTAATCAACTTGATAGAATATCTATATGCTGTATAATATTTTTGTCCAATGTTAAATCAGCATAATTCATCAACTTAATAAAATATTTATCTACGGTATAATATTTTTGTCCAATGGTAATTTAGTGCATTATTTATCAAATAACTTTTAGCAGCGTTTGATTCAAGTAAAAAAAAAAAAAAAAAAGAAACTTAGCGGCGTTAATTGCCGAACCATCATCATCTAAGCCGCTTCACGGCATCACGTTCTTCGTCTTCCTTGGCAACCAAGCAATGTTCTCATTAAATCAGAATTTTGTTACATAAAATCTCAAGTTAGGCGGTCGCCGTCGGTAGAAGATAGAGGAGGACAGACTGCAGAGATAGCTCATGGATCGATTCGGCGAGAGATGGAGGATAACGAGGGGCATGATTCCTTTGCTGGCGCTCCACGTTGCGACGGAGTTACGTCGTCTCCGGCGGAAGCCGCCGGTAACCGCTGGACTTATCGTTGCCAACACCCTCATCTATCTCCGTCCCGGGGCCCTTCACCGACTCCTCCCTTCACTCGAAGATGTCTGGTTCAACCCGTACCTCATTGTCAAGGTAATTCTTTATTCTTTTTCATAGTCGTTCGTCTGCCCTAATTATGCATGCTCTCCTATTGCTATCGTTTATACAAACGTGTTCAGCAATTCTGGTCAATTTCACTTTTTAATGGCCATTTCAATCTCTTATGCCGCCTTCTGCGATTCTTACAACTCATGAGGTTAGGCAGCTTGTGCTAAATGATGTCCGAAACGAAATGTATTTCAAATTTTTTTTGTTCTGAACATTTTGCACAAGCTACATTAAACAGTGATTCAGTTTTTTAACGGGGCCTAACTCATATTGGGAAGTATTATATTTCATTTGCTGGCTTAGTTGCCTGAGTTCTTACTGCTGGCTTCTTTTGATGTTTCAAGTAATGCGGAGATTGATGCAACATCAAAGGTGAGAAATCAATTGATAATTATAATGAGATGGCCTGGAAAATTTTATCTTGCTTTGATTGTTCCTTGGCCTGCAAATTGCTTGTTGCTGGAGAGTGATTTTGCCATTCTGAATTCAAATAGTCTTTGACTTTTGAAATAATTTCAAACTTCATGTCTTTTACATACATTGGTAGTGTCCGACTGTTAGAGGAAATAAAGTTCTTGGATCATATGTGACACACATATAATATATCCACATATACTTGTACTGTCAAGACCATAGATGATGACTATTTCAAGATTATAAATGATTCAGTCATATATTAGAAAGTAGGATGTTCTATTTGAGATCATAATATGTCTATTTGGTAAATTTCATTTGAGTAATGTATAGTTTTTGGTAGGGTAGAGGGTGGCGTAGGTCTATGCAGCATTCTAATGTTTTTCATAGCTCTTACTTCTTGTTCTCCATAATCATGTATTACTTGAAACGCCACCTTATTTCTGCTGATATTTGCAGGTTTGGTTGTCTCACATTTGAGAAGGATATCCATGTCTAACATTCTACAAAATTACTTGAGATCAAATGAAATGCTACTGACCTACATTGCTCATATTAAGTTTGGAAATTACTTTGTTCAAAATTGCTTCAAATAGAGCTGGACTAAGCATGGCCAAGTCAACAGAAATATTAGTGTTCTTTAACTAGTATATAGCTTGACTTTCTAAATTCAAATGTTACAAAGGTGAAAATATAAAAATCTAAATCTAGTTTCTGTTGATTTGTTAGGAATGTTCTTTATTTGGCTTACATATCTATGTTTTTTAACTTTCTTTGGAGTTGTTTGACAACAAGAAGTAGCTTAAACCAACATTTTGCCTAATAAGTTAAATGATTCTAAATTTTTCTACTATCAAGTTCAGTCTAACCTTTCTATGAAATATTTCCTTAGGATTTATGATATGTGATTAGGCTTTAGGTTATAGGATTTAGGTTGTATTCTTAAGGGTTTAGGATTATGGAAATGGGATTTAGGATTTAGGACTTCGGATTTATGATTTAAGATCTAGCTTTATTTTTTTACCTATTTTCATAACAGATTATTTCAAACGAATTTTTCCCAACATAACTGTCGACTTTATTTCATATGACAGAAACTTTGGTAAACAAACTTTTGAATTCACATTTAAACAAGTTTAAGTTCAAATAGATTGCTAAATAGAGATTTGAGGATTTCTGATATAGGATTTGGGATTTGCATTGAAGTGTTATGAGTTTAAAAAGCTTTATTAAAGGTGTGAAATGAATTAATTTATGAATAAGCAATTGCCAATTGTTTCATCAGAGAACAATTTGGGTTACTTATTTAGCTGTAAGCATATCACAATTGTAAACAATCAGACCCTTGCTTGCCTTTGTTATTTTATCTGTGGAGCTATTATGGTATTTTCAAGCTTTTTGTATCATTTAGATACTGATGTCGGTATCCGACCTTGTCAGGCTGTTATGGAACAAGTAAGTTTGCTATAACGTTGATTGGTAGCAGCAGTATAAGAGGAGATTTTGTGTGTGTTGCAGAATTATTTCTGTGTTGATCAACAGCCTATGTTATATTTCCTTCCAAATGATTTTCACGTGTCATTTCCACCTTGAATTCGCCTCATTTGACTTTCTTTGCACGGACTGTCCATGATTTGCATTTCATGTAATCTGGATCCTTCAACCCTTATATTTATGTTTGCAAATGCAATATGCTTGTCTTTCAGTGAAGTCCTTCCCAGAAGTTGTGGGTGGTCTCCTTGCCTATCAGATCTTTTGATATTGATTCATTCACAACAGATAAGGTGCTTCAACTTATAATTCACTTTGTTCTGAATCATTCCTTGCATTTCTTGCAGTATGGGGACCTAAAACGCTTCTTTTTGTCTGCTTTCTACCACATAGACGAACCCCATTTGGTTTACAACATGATGTCCCTATTGTGGAAGGGAATTCAACTGGAAACATCCATGGGCAGTGCTGAATTTGCGTCAATGGTCGGAGCATTGCTGTGTCTCTCCCAAGGAATCTCTCTGATTCTCGCCAAAAGCTTATTTCTCTTTTTTGACTATGAGAAGGCATACTACTATCAATATTCGGCAGGATTCTCAGGTGTCCTATTTGGCCTGAAAGTTGTGCTGAATGCCCAATCTGATGATTACACCTATATGCACGGTCTCTTAATACCAGCTCGCTATGCTGCCTGGGCAGAGTTGATTCTCATCCAAATGTTTGTCCCTAGTGCGTCTTTCATCGGTCATCTTGGTGGAATTCTTGCTGGACTTATATTTCTAAAGCTTAGAGGTTCATATTCTGGCCCTGATCCTATTGCTGCTCTTCTAAGAAAGGTGGTTTCTGTTATGAGCTGGCCTGTGAAGCTTGTTAGAGGCTTGATAACACGGCCTGCTTGGGGAAGGGGAAGAGTTGGCAGCAGTAGAAATGGTAGAAGGGCAAATGAAGTGTGGAGATGCCCGGTATGCACGTATGACAACTCTGTAACTGTGGAAATATGTGAGATGTGTAGAACAGAGAGGTGGGGGAGCAGTAGCATGCTCAACTCGGCACCGACACCGACGCCATCCCGCAGTAGCGGTGAGCTCAGCTTGGAAGAGGTTAGAAGGCGTAGGCTCGAGAGATTCAGCAGATGACGTCTTTTGGTTTTCTGAAAATTCAAGATATGAAATCCTGATTCTACTACTTCAATGTCACACATTTCTCGTAAATATTCTCAGATTAAAAATTTTTATGTGGCGCTATTACTTTATATAAATAAAATTAAATTTTTTGAGAAGATCACGTAAAATTCTCATATTTAAATTATTAGATATTTAAAATATAAATATTATTTTAAATATATTAATATTATTTATTTTATAATGCAGTTTTTATCTATTATTTGCTATCTAATTTTATTCTGTATATTTTAGAAGTAAATAATAGGCACTAAATATTATTTAATAATTAAAAATTATAAATAATATTATATATTAAATTTTTAAAATTATATTATTAATATTATTTATATAATTAAATAATATTTAATATTTTAAAATATATATATGAATAAGTTATAATTGATGGTTAACATAATTATAATTAGATCAGATTAGTTAAGTAGATAACAAACTAAAATTATAGTTTGGAGTTAGTAATATTAATATATTTAAAATATTTTTAAAATAATATTTATGTTTTAAATGTTTAATAAGTAAATAGAAGTCTTATGTGCTGTGTATAATTTTTTTAATTATTTTTTATTTATATAATATTTTTTTATCACGTAGAAGTTTAAAGTTTCGTGTTATTTATGAATTAGTATAACATATTTCTTATGTATATGCATGTTTTCTGTTAAAACTGTTTGTCTTCGTATTAAAATGACATGATAATTCTATTATTGACTCGTTGAACCTCTGCATTTGCCCGTTTTTTTTTGAGCCAGTTCCTTTTTCTTTTTTTTTTTGTTTTGATAACAAACCAGTTCCTTTCTTACACATCGAACAAATTTTAGATTGAATTAGTTTAATATATTATCACGTAATTATCTAAGTAATTATTTTTCCAATTAAATCAGACCATGCTCTCACCTCTTAACCAAAAACAGATACTGAATAATCTTTCAAAGAAATACTGAGTGTAGATTAAAATGCTTAAATATGTATTAATTATCAAAAAAATATTTAATATTTAAAAAATTTAAAATTAAATAAATTTTATTTTTTATT
>JAEMOT010000082.1:97403-120303 GCA_019297695.1 Apostasia ramifera | reverse complement strand
CTCCCACCCTCCTCTCCCCCCTCCCCCGTGGCCTGCGTCGCCATTACGCGCGCGCAGGACCGTCCCCTCAACACGCCGTGGAGGTACCGCCCGACCTGTGCTTCGCTTCTTATATATATTTCCTCAAAGGTATGATGATAAGATGGTGATTTTGATGACTGAGTTTTGCAGAGAGAGTTGAGAGATTCCTCTATTGATCGGAGCTGAAGCAGGAGACTACGGACCGGACGGGAACGGCAAAGGGCCGGCAGCTCCCATCGTTTGGATGCTTGAGGTTATATTAGGTTTAGGATTTCTTTCCTAGTTATTTCCTGATTTTCATCTGGAATGTTTCTGGTTGACTATAGAAACTATCTCTAGTTTCATCTTGCTGTTGAACTTGATTGAAATGTGCTCATTATTTTGAAATTCCACCTTGCTGAAGTAATTTCTGGTTATAATAACGAACCTGCGGTTCATTGTTGGTAGTTTGATTGCTTTGCACAGAAATTACTTATGGATGAAATATTATTATTTCTTGGATTTTGAACTCTTTCCTGAAATATTATTATTTCTTGGATTTTGAACTCTTTCCTTCATGGTTATTTTCCTACTTTCCTGAACTTTCCTTCTTGTTCACTGCATTGTCAAGCTAACGCGTCTCTTTTCTTGCAATGGGGAGTTGATCTTAATAGAAATAAAGCCTCTCTTCTTTCTACATTAAGCTAACTTGTCTCTTTTCTTGCAATGGGAAGTTGATCTTAATTGAAATAAGGCCTCCTTGCTTTCTACATTAACTGACCTGAATCTGAATAATATTGTTATATTGTTGAGTTTCTAATCTTACTTTGCTAACATGCAGTAATTGATGTTGGTCCCTTAGTCCATAGCATCATTCCATTTGTTTATGTGTTCAAGTTTCTATTGCATGATAGTTTTCTCCCTTGGATCTTGATAGATTTGTGTTCTTGATTGCTCGAGTATCTGAGTTAAATCAGGCATCTTTAATTTCCTGCCAAAATTTCATGAAACTCTATGTGAATAGGCAAATTGATATAATTTATACTAGTGTAGTTTAATCGCCTCACATTGCATAGTATCTGTAGTTAGGGCAATTTATTTATTGCATTCTAGGTCAATTTAGTTTGTTTAAGTCTCGTCTCTACATATGTTAATGTCTATGAGGGAATATATATTTGATGAATAATATAAAGTGAGTAGATCTTGTACTTGGACATTTATTATTTTTATATTTTGTGAGTAGATTATGATTTTGGAATGTATGTAAATGAATTCTTTCTATTTTCATCTTTTTTTTTGTTTACTATCCTGGGTTAAGTTATTAATTTGCCAAACAGAATGCAAAGCTATCCCAGGTTAATCCGGGTTATCATCCAAACAAAAAATTGCATTAAATCACTTACCTCCGCTGGGGTAAGTGATTAATGGGGGTAAACTATCCCGAGTTAGCTTGTCCCACCCCCAATCCAAACAACCCCTAGGATTTGGGGTTTCTCTTACGGAATAGGGCTCTTTTTTTCCTATTTGATTTGTTAATGCAGATGTAGATGCTTGCTTCTTTGTTGTCTTTGGCTGTTCAATTTGGTATTAGGTCTTAATTCAAATTGCATCATTGTGTTACGTGTTCATAAGCGCTAAAGAAATCTTTTGCAGCGTGAAGGTCCTTTTCCTCCATCTGAGACACTACTGGTTGCAACTGTGTTGCTAGGGCTTTGAAGCGGCTAGAAGACTCCCGCTTGAGGAAAGTCACAGCGTTTGACGAAGATTTCTAGAAGAATGGTACACCGCCCTAATTTTTTCTTGTATTATCGTTGCTCCCTTTCATAGAATTTGAAGAACCAAAAGTAATTCACGATGCGATTCAACTTTTCTTATGTTGGGTGTAAGATGTTGTAGACAGTTCTGAGAACTCAAGGCAAACGGGGTATGCTAACGATCTTTTTTTCTCTTAGAGATTGCCAAGTTGAAGCCTTGATTTACCACTTCTTTTTGTGTAAGTGAAAGTGCATTTGTCAATAGCTCAGTTGATTATCCGTGCCTTCAGGAGATTGAATTTTTTTTTTTTGAAAAGTGGCGTATGCCAAATAGATTAAATTAAAAACTTGTACAAGAATACATTGATTTATATCCTCTTTAAGAATATTATAGAAATCAATAGGGAGGGGCATTCCCCATTCCCAAGTAATGTCATTCTCAATAGTTATATGACCTAAATAATGGCGGTGCTATTTTTATAGCTTGATAAATAACTTTACAAAGATTAAAAAAAGATAATATATCAATGATATCCTCAATCAAAGCATAATTAAGTCTTACTCCTTGGTGTGTGGTTTTTTGTTTATATTGTGAGGGTTGCTACTGAATCTTTATTTGTCCATATTGTCATCTAATTCTCCATATTGTCATCTAATTCTCCATATTTTTGTCAAGTGCATATACTCTTGATATTCTAGCATATCATAATCAATGTAAGGAATATTTGGCTGTTGAGGCACTTGGTGTAGAGTTTGTAGATCTCGAATCCTGGTTGAAGCTTTTCTAATCATGCATTACTGAAGTAGATGAATAACCTCTATAATCACTCTCTAACTATAAGCCCTGAGGACGTTGAACCATTGAAATTAAAGTCTTTAATCCTTCCAATGCATCCCACTTTTCCACCATGAGTACTGCACTGGTGTGGAGTCTAATACCTCCACCTTGGATGAACTCTCTAGTGTGGTCCCTAATGATGAACCCAGCTCCAACCACCCCGCTATGATGTACTAAACCATCAAAATTGATCTTAAATCAATTAAGAGGTTGGAAAACCCAACTATCTGAAAGAATTGCCCGCTAAGGGTGGAAGGGTTCCAGGATCTCCACTAATTGCTCAAGTTAACTTGTACAATATTCAATACACTAGTGGCTATAGCCTCAGCTGAAGGGACTAGTTTCCCATGCATCTTAACATTTCGCCATTTCGGGTTCTTCAACTAGAATAAAGAATGGCGGCTTCATGCTGAAGTTACTTGTCCTTCTTATTAGTGCTTGTAGCCCGACAATCATCACAATCTTTACCTGCAAAGAATATGTTAGTGGAAAGAGAATATGATCTCGTTGTAGAATGCTCGTAACACTTCTATAAAGTCTGCTGCCATTGCACACATTGGAAAAGTGTCCTCTTCTCTCTGCATTTCCAAGGACAAAGGGCAAAGCTCATGAGCCTCCTTATGTGCAACCACACTAAGGTCAGAATAGCATTTCTGCACATCCTCCAAAGAACAGCCTGAATCCTCAGCTCTCTATACAGCTTCCACGCCCACCAATCCTCATCAGGTGTCTGCTTACCTTCAAGGTGCTTGATATACAACTTGGAAGTAGGGATCTTCATTGATTCAGTCTTAGCCCAAACTAAGTTGTTCGCTTCCAAATTATGAGATCTTCTAATTGAGTATATCCTATCTGGGTAGGTCAGGGCTTGCTAGCAGCCTGATCTTCTCTTTGTCCCAATTTATCCCATCTAATGTATTCGCCACATTAGAAGGCATCTCTTCAATCCGCGTATTCAAAAACGTCGGCCATCTGCTGAGGGAGGTGGCGGCTAACCACGAGTCTTCCAAGAAAGAAACCGCTGTAACATCTTTTAAAAACCATATCATGTGCTCATCGATCACCTCACCGCCATAACAAATGAGTTCAAATCCAGGAGTCCTGACATTTGATCTCAGATTGATACCTAGAGGAGCCATACTGAGCTATCAGTCTATTTCTCCAAATGCACTCAGATTTGTTCATCAATCGTGCAGCATGTTTAGCAACAAGGAAGCATCTCGATACTTTAAAGTTGTGAATACCAAGCCTTATTTTACATTTGGCTTAACACTTCTTCCCAAGCAACATAATGCATCGCTTTGGCATTCGCCTTGCCACTCCATAAGATTGTTCTAATGGGCATCTCGATGTCATTCAATACATTAGTCGAGACAAATGTATGTGACAAGGCATAGGCTAGTATCGAGGTGAGAGCGTTGTTAATCAGAATGATCCTCCCAGCCAAAGATAAATATCTGACTCCACACGCACTGATCTTGTTGCAGACCGCCTCGATGATACCCATGAAGTTGGCTTTTGTTGGTCTTTGCTTAGTCAATGGGATGCCCAAATACCTCCACTTTTGCCCCTCCTTATCCTCAACCTTCTCTTAATTATAGCTTTTTTGATTCTAGTAGTAGTGCAGCTAAAGATGATGGAAGACTTCTCAATATTTACCTTTTGTCTAGAAGTAGCACAAGAACTATCCAAGACTGCTTTGACTTTTGCTGATGCAGTTGGGGTGGCCTTAGCAAAGAAAAGCAGATCATCTGCAAACATCAAATGCGAATGAGCTAGGCCTCTTTGCGAGACTCTAATGCCAATGAGGTCTTCTCTCAAGATCTCCTTGTGCACCAAGAATGACAATAGCTCTGAGCACATAATGAAAAGATAAGGAGAAAGGGGACATCCTTGTCATAGCCCTTTCCTAACCACAACCCACAACAACTTCTTCTCATTGATCAGCAAAGCATAACGGGGATCTCTAACACACATGTTAACCCCATCTCCTTCATTGTTCTAGAAAGCTCAGGAATCCCAACATAGCATCTATGAAGTCCCAGTTCACTCTATCATAAGTCGGCTCCATGTTAGCTTTAACCATCATATACCCTTCTCTAGACTTTGTCGTGACTAATCTGTGCATATCTCTTATGCTAGAATGCAGTTGTCAGCTGTCAAGCGGCCTGTCACAAAAGCACTCTGCTCTAGTGCTATCAAGTCAGCAAGATGATCTTTCAATTTGTTCACTAACACTTTAGCTATAACCTTGTAGATCATAATGCATTGGCTAATGGGTCTAAACTGTTTTGGCTGGTTAGCATTGCTGGTCTTGGGCACAAGGACCACCAAAGTGTCCTTCCATTGTTGTGGCATAACTCTTATGATGAAGATGTTTTGGACTGCTTTAATTACATCCTCCTCCACGATTGCCTAATACCCTTTCAGAAAGGAACCTGTGATCCCATCTACTCTGGGCGCCTTATTATTGGGCAAGGAAAACACTCCCAAACGATTCTTCTCCTCAGTTACCTGCTGGGAAATTTGAGAAATTGCCTCAACAGAAATAGTTGCCCTATGTTGGATATTAGAAGGCAGGGAAACCAACTCATCCTCCACTCCCCATTTCTCCATAAAGAAGTCTATCAGGATGCTTTGGATATTGCCCTCGTCAACAACTCTACCACCAATGGAGTGTATAATCTCCTTGATCCAGTTCTTCCTCTTCCTTCCTGTAGCTGCCTTGAGAAAGAAGGTGGTGTTTCTTTCACCCTTGGCTAATTAGGGGGCTTTCGCCCTTTGCCACCACCACATTTGTTCCTGAGCGACAACATTATTGTCGACGGGAATCATTGCCAACAACTCCTTATGCTCCTCCAAATTGATCCCTTCCTCAGAAGCTTCTCTATTCTGCAAGTGTAAGATAGAACCCTCCAGCTTCGTGCATCTCGATAGTAGATCCCCAAGCTCCTTCTTACTCCATTTCTTCAAAGCTTTCAGAGTACGAGCACATTTTCTGCTAAGCACAGCAATCAGCCCCTCTTGAACAACATGACTCCAAGTAATTCTGACAATACTCTTGGCTTCTTCGAATGAAAGCCACACATCTTCAAATTTTATTCCTTCTTGCGGCTTGAGGACGGAGGCATCGCAACTCAATAAAAGCGGGTAGTGATTGGATCCAATGTGTGCCAAATAAGTGACATGAAGCTCAGGCACCTGAACCAAAGCAGTAGAGTTGAGAAGCGCTATCTATTCCAACCAACATTCATCTAGTCCCTTCGTGATTGTTGCACTATGTGAAAGGAGTCCTCGAAAAATTGGCATCCCGAAGGTCTGTACTCTGCATAAACTCACAAAAATCTCGGTCTGTCGTACTGGATCTAAATGATTTATCTCCTTTCTTATCTTGCTGGCCCAAGATGTAGTTGAAGTCTCCCCCAATTACAATAGGCTTGTCTTGGTTAAGTACCGGTTCCAATACACGCCACATTTGTTTTCTCACATAAGTGTCTTTGGATGCATAGACCACTTGAATAACACACACTCTCTTGTTAGCAGAAGTGGTCTCCATAAGAATAACATGCTTATCCTCTAGCATGACTTTGATAGAAACTCAATTTTCATTGCATGCACGATAATATCTCTCGAGAAACCTTTAGACGGAATAGCTACCAAGAGTCCATTGATGCCCAATAAGTTTGTCCACAAACTTTCTGTCTACATTAGTTTATCTAGTCTCCAATAAAAAATAAATACAAGGATTATGGTCCCTTATGATATTGGCAAGGTAGTCATGGGAGCTAGACTTCCTTGCACCCTTGTAGTTCCAAAAAAGAGCTTTATCCGTCAAGAGAAAAATACCTCTCTCTCTCATTTGCTCATCCAGGCTAGACTCAAGATCTCTCCTCTTTCATTTGCTGACCGGCCTCTTGATGGGCACAATGAAGAGATACCCTCATATTTGAAGCATTGGAAGAAATCTTTATTGATCCCTTGAATCCACACCCCTGCTTTAAGAGGATTTCTCATATCCACTTTGATGCAGACCCTCGCATAAAAACCTCTATTTTTGTGGCCGTGAAATGGTCAATCATAATTGGAACACTGCCGTGAGCTGTGATCATCGCTAGGTTGGAGGGAGTCCAACAAATTGATGGAATTTCTAGAAGTTGAATCCCAATGGGTATTGCTGCAATAGCTTTTGGAGGGGGTTTGTACTGAGGTGACCAAGTATCAAAGCTAGTCGCTTGACCCGCAATCAACCAAGGACCTCCAAGCCATACACATTCCGATCTTCTCCTCTGTTAAAGTTTATGACAAAGTAACCTTGTCCAACTTCAATAATACGAAATCCAGACAACTTCATTGATGCCTCCCACATCGAGTGTAACTTTTGCCACTTTAAGTTGCATTGTCTTGTCTACCACGTCTTGTGAAAACATAACATTGGTCATCTTTTTAGAATCACTAAAACGTCCGCCTCCTTTCACAATTCTTTTTAAGTCCATATGACTTTTGGAAGATGTTTGCTTGGAGACCCTTTCTGCATTCATATTTTCGTGCATTTCCTCCTGCAGACTACCCGTCACCTCATCTACCCCTGAGTTAGACTGAGAGTTGCCCCTGGTTTTTGCATTTCTATAAACCCTTGAGCCTCCCTCGAACTCCCACTGCCTTCACCAAGTTGTTGGTGATCAAGCCTCTCTTAAGGGTACATTGCCCTCTGATCATGAAGCTCATTGTTCTTTAAGGCCTCCAAATCCATTCGGTTAGATGTGACATTACGACAAATAGTTGGTGTGCAAGTGTTACAGGGAATGGTGGTTGTTTCACAATCATCACTTGCAGCAAAATTCAAGCCCGACACAAGAACCTGCCCTTTTGGGCTACAACAATCATCTACAACTACAATATTAACTAGCTCATTCGCTTCTTCATGGTTGCGGCCACACTCACTAGGTGGTTAGAATTCATACCTTCAAGGTGTGACTAAGGATTTTCATTTCACAAGGCTAGACGGAGTCTCTACAATGTGAATAGGTGCGATCTGGGGATGGCTGATAAGATCAGCAATTGCATGGGCTTGGAACCACCCTCAGGCTGTCGCCTAGGGTTTCCACCAGATGGGTTGTCATCTAGGGTTTTCCATCGGACTAAACCTACGAGATCTTCATCTAGTACACTAATGTCGGCGAGCTCCCTGCTTCTGTTGCCAATTATAGCAATGACTTTTGCAGCACCACCTTCGTTGTTGCCTTCTTGGCAGAACCCGCCTTGTGCGTGGAGTTGGCAGAGGTCGTGTGCACGATCTGGTGATGGGGAGAAGAAGGACCAGCACCGCCGAGATCCACGAAGGTCAGCGACATATGCCAGACTAGCGGAGAGGCAGGCGAGGTACTCCTTACATTAACTTGGACATTAAGGAGATTGAAACTATGATATATGACAATTGCTTCCTTAAATTGAAGTGTGGTGAATTAATGTTGAGAATTACTGCTTAAAGTTGATGTAGAAATGACAAATAACATTTGGAGTTACAGAAGAGGATTGAGTGTAGTATGGTGAATTGACCTTGATATCAATAGTTAGGAGGTCACAAGGGGTAATTATTCCACATTGGTAGTTTAATGACAAGTTGTGGTGTTGATATATAAGTCATGACCTTTATCCACTAGTAAGAAAGTATGATCACTTCTGTACATCCCAATTTGTTATTTCGTGCTGCCTTGTCGTGTTCATGTGCTATATTTTGAGAAGAAGTTGTGTAGTATCTTTGTATCTCCATATTGTGTTTGTGCTTCCTAGCCCACTAGCTTAATTAAGCCTTTAAGTTAATGGGTATCCATTCACTTATGTATTGAGCTCAACTTGGACCTTCCCAATATTTATCCCATAACGAGTGATATTAGAGCTGATGGTTTGACTAGGATCAAGTAGTTCATGTGGGTGTTCCCATGTGTTTTTTGCTTTACCATGGTTGAGTGAAAATCCACAGACGTTACTTCTCACTATCTTGTGGTGGTTGAGTGAGCTCTTAATGTGCATGCATTTGATGCGTTAAAATGACACATTGGATAGGCAAGAGACTATTATGGAGGATTCTCATGTGAGAGGGAGATTGTTGGGAATACACATAAACAATTATCTTAATCAGTAGTTTAACGACAAATTGTGCTATTGATATATAAGCAGAGACTCTTAACCACTAGCTTAAGTTATTAGGCTAATGTATGTCCATTCACTTATACATGTGGCTGAACTTGCATTCTTAGTATTTATCCCCTAACAGGTGCGCTGTTATTGGGTGGCAAGGGTAGGGAATTTGCAATAGGTTCCTTACAGCCGAGTCATTGGATGGTTTAAATTTTTGTTGGTTTAGCAGTGTGGTTTGATTTAACTTTAAAAAAGCCAACATTTAACTTGAAGAGTGGTTTAAATTTAGAGTGGTTTAACTTTAACACGCCCATGAAGAGTCCAAAACAATCAAATATAATGTATTTGTAAGTAGCACTCATTGATGGTAACATCGTGCAAGGGAGTATGTCTTTTTGACTTGTTTGTTTCGTTCTTCCATCTTTGGGGTCTCCTTAAACTTAACTTTTGATGGGGATCATGCTTACTCTATTTATATTGACATTTTTATATGCTTGGTTGATAGTAAACTCTCTCAACGTTTCTTTTCTTGGTATTATTGCATTAGGTTCTTTTACAGCCGGACCCATTTCTTAATGAACTTACTAACATGTATGAGAGAACCAAGGAGAAGGGTTCTGTTTGGGTGACACTTAAAAGATGTATGTGCTGCCTCTTTCTATTAATTGCCATTTAGAGATGGAGCATGCTTATGTAACATTTGAGTATTATAGCATCTTTTTGAGTTTTGTTATGCTTAATATGTTCATATATCAGCATCTATGAAATGCAAGGCCAAGAGGAAGAAGCTAGAGAATTCTGGTGAGATCATTGATTATAGGTGTCTTGTTCGTGCAACTGATTCTAAAAGAACAATCTCCACTGTGGTATTTTTTTTCCCTGATCGACTTGTTCTTTCTAATCATGCTCGCCTTCTCCTTGGCCTGTATACTTTGCATTTAAAGCATGTCCGCTATTTGTTTATGATAATTTAGGAGTTGAGTTTGTGATGCGTAATAGCTTTTCATGTAGTTTCTAGGGTATTTCATACCATGTAACATATGCATTGTTAGAGCATGTCAATTTGGATTCATGGGTTAGGTTTGGGTTCAACCCCGAAATTAACCAGGCCAAAAACATTGTTGGGTTCAACCCCAAAATTTGTAACATATGCATTTATTTTTTTAAATTTTTTTTCTTGAAAGTCGAGCGTGTTGGGTTTAACTAGAACTCAGAATTGATTGTTTAATAATCAGGTCAAAATGTTGAATTCAAACATGATATTTGATATTCTAGTTTATCCAACTCGTGGGATTTGGCTTAACCTGCCAACCCCCAACTCTCTTAATAGCACAAAATCTGAAAACTTAAGTTGCCCATTTGGGTTAAACCTTTCACCCTTCAAATCATGTGCATTGTCCAACGTGAACTTGACATATTTAATAACAGGTCACAAGTTGTATTCTGGACCTGACGTATAATCATTGGGTCGACCTTAACACTAAACTCTTAGCTCATGTTATGCATTTCTACTCTTATAATTCCTTTGCTTGAAGTTTCAAAATCTGCCTATTATTTTGTTAACATTTCTTATCTAACAAATATTCTATTATAAAAAATCGACTTTATTTTTTATCATACACAAATCCTAATATTAAAATTCTATTTTATTTCACTTTCTGCATATACTTCAATAAAAATTTCAATTTTCTTCATGTCTTATAAAAATTTCAATATTTTTTCGATGATAAAAAAATTCCAACATTATATTACCGTTAATTCACATAAAGCACATACATTAACCCTACGATCAAGCGAAGCGTAGTCATGAATGATACTTCAGTTTTTGCCTACCTAAGCTTTTGCTTGCTACCCAGTTTTATATCTCACTAATTTAATCACAAACCAACTTTTTGCCTGTTTCGAGTCTAGCACAAACTCTGACATGAAATCATTCCAAAAGAAAGCAATTCAAACATGTTATTATTATATGTTTCTTTATTACGTTGCTATTCAAAAGTGATTTGAGTACTTTACTCCTGTGGTTGATTCATCAGCTCTCTGCAAAGGATTACTTGCGATTCCAAGCGTCATATGCAACTATACTTAAAGCACACATGAATGCCCTGAAGAAGAGAGAGAGAAAAGACAAGAAGAAGAACACTGAGGGTGACAAGAAGCAAGCAGATCTAAAGAAGTGAGCATTCGAGTTCAATCCTTGAGCTTTACGTTTATGGCTGAGCTGTGAGTAGACGTTTGTTTGAATTCTGAGATTTGTGATAAAAATTTGACTCTTAATCCTGTCACAGAAAAGCATATCTTTGATCCCTGACTAATTTAGTCTGTCAGGATAAATTGTTGGATAATTTTGGTGAGAAATTCTTGACTGTTTAAACTCTTATTGAATCATACTAAATGGTCAATGGGTGGGGGAAGGCTTCTGCTGTTGTCATTGTTTTCCAACGGGTGGGGCACAATGTTGCAAAAACTGGGATAAATCGGCGGATCCAAGCTGGGAACCGGCTTGCCATCCGGACTGGTTAGAAAACCAAATTGCTTAACGGACTGAATCAAATTAAACCAATTTGATGATATTGAATCAATTCTATTGTTATATAATTGTGATTAATCAACAGAATGATTAAGTTTGTTATTGCAAACTTTTGATTTTTAAACTAATGATGAACTATTTGTTCAACATCTGATTTTCTTAGTCCAGGGGATTAGGACATTTAACTGGGACACTAGTATCCTTGGAGAAACATGAAATGTACATAACAAAAGATTATTCAAAACATTTCATGAGTAGCACAAGCATAAATTGGAATATCAGGATAAATTATGAAAATAACTAGGTTTTTCAATAGGCATGTATGTTGTGTCTTCTTTAAAGTTTCTTAAATTCTATTGTTCTGCATAATTAATCATTCTAGAAATTTGTTTGTAAACGTTATAATGAGTTTGTCATTGGCCTGTGCTTGTAATTTATTTATCTAAAGCCTCAATCCACCTGTGGACTTTTGTCTCTCTTAAGTTTCAAATGTCTTTGCAATGACTAGATTTTTTGTTTCCTAAATTGAGGAAATTGCATGTCACTCTTAAAGAATAACTTTTTGTTCGTCTAATCTCCTAAATTAGATATTTATATATATCGCTCTTTATTTAGAATGCTCTGAGGATTATCTAGCTGTTTATCTTGTTTAGTGAGGAAAAATATTTAGCTATTTGTAAATATGATTAGGTTTAATTTTTAATTACATATTTAAAATGTAACGTGATATATGTAAATATTTAATTTTGACAAATATTCTGTAGGAGTATATATGTAATTCTACAAAAATTCTTACCTATTTTGGTATTTCTAAATTACAAAGTTTTTGTCACGCCCCACTCTACTACTATCCCATTGGTAGAGTGAGTGTGACGGAAGAACATACATAATAACCTCAGCAAAACAAAATATCGAAGATTGATATTAGAAGATCGAAATACATCATTTCAACAAAACATCACAACTTGTTCACATTCAACACAAAAGGGTCGTTTGATTACATAAACTCAGAATTATATATTAAAATAACTAAACAAACACATTAAGCCTCATCCAAATACTTACCCTTGCCCTGCGCAATCAATTTCTTTTATAAACCTCAACACCGTCGGTTCAGTCATTCCAACACCAGTCACATGGATTAACCCACGGTATCCTTTTAGTTGTTACAGTGATTAAGCTACAATAGTCTAAACCATCGGGTACGATACGTTCTATTCGATAGTTTGGCCTTCCACAACATCGTCCTCAGCAATATCCATAATATCGGATGCGATATCGCCCATAATATCAGACACGAGGTTTATCAGGTTATAACATCTGACACACTTCATTCGCTCTTAACATCAGACATGATGTATAACATCCTATAATAACCCAAAACATCGGACATAATAATAATCATTTCCCATAATATCGATCATGATGATAGGTCTACAACGTCATAGCATCAACCACGATGCTTATGCTAAAGGATCCCCGTAACATCGTATACATTACTCCCGATTTCTCTTATCAATTCCATCGGGTGAGGCAGAAACAGAAGAAATGATATATAAGTAAATGAGAGATTCTTCGGTTAAGCGTCGGGTACGAAGTTTAAACTTACTTTAGTCAATTGGTCCTGATTTCTCAGTATATCGTCATTCTGCCCAAAAATAATTGAATAATCCTCAGCGATTTTCCAGGTAGTACAATCATAGATCATTGTCAATCATACTCTTAGCAGTAGACCGGAGATCAGTAGAATCATTGCTAATCATATCCTCAGCGGTAGACTGAAAATTAATTACATATTTGTCAATCATACCTTCAGCGGTAGACTGGAGTTCAGTAGCATATTGTGAATAGTCCTCAGCGACCATCACTTAGAAATCATCAATGCTCAATTTTTGGGCATATATGTATACCGTGAGAAGTCAGATGCATTTTTTTATTTATTTGTTCTGTTTAAATTTTGTTAATAATATTATGCAATTTTTTGAATCTTTGTAATTTTATGAATTACTTTGTTTGAAAGTCTTAATAATAGTTATGATGCTTTCATAAAAAAAAAAAAACAAGTTTTGATGTTACGTTAACTCATATTACGATTTATGCAGGGTCGGTTTTGTTAATGGACAAAATGGCTTCGGAGTCTATAAAAAAAATTCAAAACATAATTTAAAAATAATAAAAATATATTATTGTTGATGTAAAAAATATATCAAAATAGAATGAAATAAGATAATTTTTATGTGAAAACTCAAGTGTCTGGGGAAAAAATTACGATGCCGTCTAGGCGATTTAAATCCACTAATTGAATTCCTTCTTTTACAAATTTTGATCTCTAAATGGAGACCGAATAAGTACAAGAGAGAGGGGGGCAGCTCGGCCAGAGAGAGAAAAAGTCCTCAGCTTCTCTTTTTTTTTATTTATAGCTTGGAAAGGAGGAGACATAATAAGTACAATCTGTCACATCTGACACTTATTCCTGCAAGGAACAATTAGGCAGTGGACTCTCATGCTATTTTAAATACTGAGTTGACATAGTAGTACGGAGAGTATGATCTTGTGATATCTCTTTGAGACTCTGTTCGACAAGGGGTTGTTGAGCTGCTGTTCGACTTGAGCTGCTGTTCGGCAAGGGATGTTGGAGAAAGTCTTAACAATTATTTTACATAAATTTTAGGAATAATTATTTAAAGTAAATCATGTCTTTTTTATATATTATATATTTATATTTAAAATATTATATACTATTAAGAATGTTATACTAGGAATTAGTTATATCATAATTACAATATGAATATAAATTTTATGTATTTTATGATGTAAAATATAATTTATTAAATATGAATAAAAATACGTAAAATAACATATTTAATGTAGTATATAGGTAATATGTTTTATAAATTTTAATATAAAATATTCATTTTATTTGATATACTATATAATGTTTATTACAGTTATGTTTTTTATTTTATATCCTATATTAATTAACTAATTGTGTTTTCTATCCAGCTACTATATACATATTTCAGGATTGGACAAAAGTTTTGGCGTAGTTTTATAATAACATAATTAATTAATTAATAATTTAAACGTAATTTGAAAAAAAAATTTAAGAATTGATATTTTTAGAAGTTACTCGAAGTTTGGCCGATTTCAAAAAATTAATAAAAAAATTATAACGGTTGTTTGACCGTTACTGGAGTCGGTTGAAGTTCAGGAGACTGCACATAACAATCAGGTAAACCGTTGTGACACCAACGATTGGGTGACCGTTGGGCAATTCCAGTAATTGTCAAATGGATTGTTGTAATGCCAACGATTGGGTGATCGTTGGCTAGAGTTGCCCAAACTTCGGGCAACTAGTTTGGGCGACTTCGATCAATGGTCAAGCCAACCGCTAGCTATATATATCACCCCTTTCCCCCTCCCTCTTCTTTCCATTCTCACTTCACCTTTCTCTCTCATTCTCTACTCTTTTCATTTTTTTTGTCCAATCATTGCCTACCAACATATTTTTGATCAGCAAGTCATTATGTCTGTCAATCGCACTTCAATTTTTACTTCTCAGAGTTCGTAAATTAAATATTTTATAGATTATTTTTGTCAAACATATTAATAATAGCTATTCAAAATTATTTATTAGGCTTGACATGGTTGAGGATGCAGTGGCAAGGGGAGATGCCTATGGAGTCTCCACCAACGATGTATTCATCCTTAGAGCATCTACGCAGTGTTTATTGTGCCCCTGACCAGGCTTATAATTATAAAGAAAAATACGACTTATTATCTATTTTCTAGATTTTCTTGGCACATCAATCGATTATGTCTTCTATTGCGACAATAACTATAAGTGTGTGGGTCCACTCTTGTTACTTCGTCCATAATATTTCTTATATGACAATTTTGAGGCCTGTCGCATCTTCAAACCTTTCCTGGTGGTCTAAATTCCACGATACCGTGAGATTCATTGAATGAACCAATAGTTAATGTCCGGAATAGAGGAAAACTAGGCTATATGCGTGTTCTTGTAATTAACAATGCTATAATAAGCTGAAACATCACTAGCTTCTAAACGCACTAAACCTATTTCTACCATCATCGCATGTATGAGTAATGGTAGATTTGTGCATGTAAATATGTATAATAACAATGAAAATACTTTTTATTGTGTCAAAAAAATTTCAAGTAAAATATATAAGCAACATTAAATTTTTCATAATAAATTTGTGCTACAAGCTTAAGATTCCAAATTTATGTTAAGAGCCTATTATCAAAATAGCAAAAATGATGAGTATTAAGATGTCAGTTGATACATAATATAAATTTTCTTTAAAGATTATAATACTTACATGTTTCTTTAGAGTTTAATATTTCTTCAATTGTAGAGAATAACTGTTTTCTTCTGCTCTATGTATTTGGCAATTTACTTAAATTCTCATTATCTAATTTCAATATACCTTGGTGCTAACTAGTATCACCAGAAAAAAATAAAAGAGGATATTGTAAGGGATCATAACATCCATAGTAATATTGAATTCTATATGATTGTCTTGAGGAGGTACACATGATTATACGAGGACCTTCTGTTTAAGGATTGAGTATCTGCTCTACCAATATCCTAGCTACATGGCTACTTGTGGGAATATTGTAAACTCGTTAATCCAATCCAAAATGCATTCTAAGGATATTTCTTTTTCCTCCTTTCCTTCAATGTCCTTCAAACTTCAAAAAAATATTGTATAAATTATTGGACAGTAAAGTAAATCAACATTGATATAATTTCCTTCTTTAGGTGTGTATTTCTTTGTGTTTGATTTATAATCTCATTTTCTGTGTCATAAAAGTAAAGCTGAAGAGTAGACATTTACTCGACAGAATTTGTAGCATTTTTGATTGAGTGGTACGTTTGTCATTGTACAATAGAGGTATAAACTCTTTGTCCTTTTTTGTCAATATTTTATCATATTTGATATCAAAAAATGTAAATATAAAACTATTATTATATGAACGAACACGTGTTATCATATTTGACATCTAAATTTGATGTGTCGCTATTGCTTCAGTCCAATAAAGGATAAAATTCCTCAAAAATTTTAGAAGAAACTAATTTAATTTGACCACTGTCACAACAAAAGTTTTTAAGTTCATATGCAAACTTTATAACTTGACAATATGAGCAGATAAAGCAGGCAAAGATATTCTTTCAGTTGGTATGTGACCACATAATAATTGCTAATACTGTTGGTTGCTGGATAAAAGTATAAGTTAGATCTTCATTATAAAGCTAATTATTATGCTGAATTTAACAAAAATATTTTCCTTGTTATAGTACCTATAGAACATACCATGAGCTTTTTTTATATAATATGTAAGTCTTTTTTATTCTCGGATACTCTTTTTCTCTTGTTCTGATAATATGCTCAGGAGGAGGAAAGGAAAATTAATGATGAAGATTTTTTAGAATACTTTAAAATGATTCTAAGATATACACATTTGATTTTGAAATTTTTTTAATTATATTTTTTTTGTTAAACCAATCATAATTACCCACCATATAATTGATTATGCAAATTACAAATTTATAATTTATAAGTATAATTTGACTATTTATATTTATAGCTAATTACATATATTCAATCTAATTATTTATGTATTTAATAATTAAATTTTTAACATTACATATTATTCATATAAAATATAAAAAATAATAATTTTTGTAATTTTTTTAATAAATAAATTTAAAAATTTAAGTATTAAATATATAAAATAATTAAGTTTCGGGGAATATATAATTTTTTTAAAATCTTAAATTAAAACAAAGTATGAAAAAAATCAAAAACAAAAGAAACTTTGGAACAAAATTGCCACACTTACTTTTTCCACAAATTTAATGCGTAAGTTTTTTTTTTTATAGCGTAAGATTTTTTTTTTATAGCGTAAGATTTTTTTTGCCCATCAAAAAAATATTATATATTTTTTTCAGAATTGATTACACGCCACCCACCGGACCACCATCGGCCCACCACAGGGAATGATGCAGGGCCGTGGGCCCCGCGGCTTTCTTTGGGGTACGGCCGTGGGTGCGTTTATTTTATTGACAGAAGTGCGGTTTCCGTCTAGGCTTTCGGCTAGGAGTGGTTACCAGACCGAACCGGTTCCGGTTCGATTCTATTGGTTTCAAGTCCGGTTGGATCTGGAACCAGTCCGGTCTAGTTCCAACTGGTTCCGGACCGGAACTGGTTAGCTTAGCATGAATCCGATCGGAGTCCGGTCCGGATAGCTGATCCATAAAATTAAGTCAGATCGAGTCAATCGAGTAAATTAATTTAAAAATATATTTTATAAAAAAATACTATTTATAAAAAATTTTATTAATTTTTTTTTAAATTAATCCACTGCTGCCGGCTGCAGCGCTTGGGGGCAACACCCGTTTTTTTATACTTATTGAACCGGACCGGATAACAGGTTCTACACTTGCAGAACCAATCCGGACCTGTTCTGCGGCCCGGAACAGGTTAGAACCGGTCCGGTTCAACCGATTCTGGACCGAACCGGTTCTTATCGGACCAGTTTCGGACTGATTCTGGGTCGAACTAGTCCAATAAGCAGCCCTACTTCCAGCGTTTTCCACGGGCAATAATTGGTTCGGCCGATGGCCGAACAGCGGCCGCCAAGTTAGTACTGGTGGGCCATCTGCTGATGTGGCGTCTCATTATTAGTCATCCAAACTTAATAAAAATTTTCTATGGGCAGACTGAGAAGACATATCTATTATTTTCTATAAAAAAGACATATTTATCATTTTATATAAATATTTTTATAAATAGTTTGTTAATTTTTTTAAAATAATTTAATAAATAATTAAATTAAAATTTATTTACTTGTTTTGTAAAATCATATTTATTATAAATTATTATTTTCTATTTATATTTAAAAAATATCAAGATTGAAAATATGAATTAAATTGATTGAATAAATAATGATATTTATATCTAAAATTTTATGTGAAAGTTATAGAAAATCATATCAATTTTACCGAAAATTAAATTTGAATCGATAATAAATGAGTTTGGCCTACCGCCGCCGAATAAAATCATTTTTAATTTTTGAAATTAGATTGGCTTGAAATACCTGTCCAAGAAGTTGCAGGAAAAGAATGTGTATTTAAATTATAAAATAAGATTATGAATTGTGGTGAGAAAATATCTTGTTACACAATTACTAACATAAAAATTTATATTATTTTATTTTAAACTTAACTATATTTAGGCCTCATTTAATTTAAAATAAAATGACATTAGTGAGGACTAATTTAAATTTTTAATTAACAATTATTTTAAAACATAGTTAATTTTATTATTATTTTATATTTTATCTTACATAAATTATAATATATCAATTAATTTTATTTTTAATTTTACATAATTTTTTGGATAATTTTATTTCTATTTAACACACTTTTTAAAAAATTTTAAAAAGTATTCATACCTAAAATATTTCATGCAAAACAAATCGAAAATAAAATGATGAAGCACTTTTGGGTTTTTCAAGTTAATAATACGATTCAAATTGATTTATGAATTTTATTATTTTTCTTGCAAGTCTCTAAAATTATTGGAGCATTTCAAATTAATTTATAAAATTTAAAATTTTTGAGACAAATTTTTGAGTTTGATAGAGGGCTTCGAACTGGTCCCTCGAATTATTTTACTTATTAAATTTTTAATTTGAGAAAAATATAAAACTAGTTTGAAGATTAAACTCTCTATTGATTTCAAGAACCTATGTTTAATATTTTAAAATTTATGAATTAATTTAAAGTATTCTATCGATTTTAAGAATCTGATAGAAAGATTTTGAAATTCATGAGTTTGAAGAATTTCATCAACCTTAAGGACCCAACAGTAATTGACCCAAAATTAAATCAGCTGAACAAACACAGGTGGGGACCTTTTTGTAATTGTTGCATCCGAGCAAAATATGGCTATCCCGTATAATCCTCTTTCATTGTGCACTGGTTTCGCGGTTCACCCTCAGAAGTCTGAAACCCTACTTGACTCGACTCGAAGCTCCACATCGCGCCCGTTCCTTCGACAAAAGGCCGGCGCGGAGATGGAAGCCGAGACCATTCATCCACTTGGATGAGTCGCAGGCAACCCCCCCGCCGGTGCCCTTCCGCCGTCCCTCCCTCGCCATTCTTCACGATGGGGTTCCCCTCATATTCGGTGTTTTATAGCACGTTTGCTCTTTTCGCGTCGTGAAGAGCGGCGGGCAGGATAATGGCTGCTGGATCTACTGAAGACCAGCAGCATAAAGCGCACAGGGCTCACAAGTCCGGAGCTTCTGCAAAGAAGAAGGACAAATCTTCTAAGAAGAGGTCGGAGGCATCTGGTGATGAGAGGCAGCAAAATCCAAAGGTATCGGGAGTTATTCAATTTTATGAGTAACAGACTCGATCTTGAAAGGCTCGTTGTTATGTAGCATATCAAAGGCCTGCAATGATGAATGAAAATTGTTGTCTTTTGTGCACAGGAATGATACGCTGCATAATACGAATATAAGTCACTACAGTTTGCATCATATGCATTGATAAATCTGTGAAAATCTGTACATTTGTGTTATACTTCTTTTCAAGAGTGATCCAGTATTTGTTGGCAGTTAAATAGAAATGATTGTTTCCAAATGCGGGTGGACATGAAATCTGTTATATGTGTTATGCACAACTAAGATGATTTGACCATTCATGGTTGACTTATAGCCCTGTTTGGTCCCAAGATCATTTTGGCCATGCCCAAGAGCAAAATAGAACTTGATTAGAAAATTAACTATAATAATAAATGATAAATTTTTATTACATTTCACACAAATTTTAATATAAAAAAAATTATTTTATTTCACATCCTCAATTATTTTCAATCTTGGGCATAACCAAAATGGTCTTAGAATCAAACAGGCTTATAGAGTCCCTTATACCTAAATTTGAGGAGATTAAGTCACACCTTCAAGAAGAGGATGGGGAAGGCCAAAATGACTTGGGATATGGTATGTTACACGGTGCTTATGAGAGACCCATGTAGCGAATTCCAACTTGATTTGGTAAAAGTCTTTTTGTTGTTGTTGTTGTTTATGTGTTATGCTTCTTTCTAGTGTGTAGGTTCTACTAGAAATATAAAGTTGATAGCAATATCTGTCTAATTGTGGTTCTGAGCTTGAAAGCATTCAATAAACTTAGTTTAAAGATAAAGCAAGATGAGTTATTGCTTTATCCCTTAGAAAGTCACAAGTATGCTCATTAAAAAAGAATTATCAAATGGAGGGAGCATCATGGTAGCATTGAATGGCACTTCTCACTAACCGAGTATTCATTTGAGAAAGAGAAGGATGAAGATAAAGGTGCGCAAAAAGATTTACATGTTTGGTGAATTTTGGTCATGTTCATGGCTGCGTTGAGTATTTTTTAATTTCAAGTCCAATATTGCAATGGAAGTTTTCCCCTTTATTCGTAAGGGAGTGTGATAATCTTATATTTTAACAAGTATTCATAACCAAAATTCGAGGGATGGTATACCAATTCATAAGCTGAGAAATGGAGCTCTCCCTCCAAATGATAGTGCTATTTATGTACATTGTATAGATGTGTGGACATTAATATCTTTAACTTTAATTAATTTTATTTTCTTTAATGCGAGTACATTATTTGGATTGATCTCTGTCAGGGACCGATGCTTATGCTATGAATCTTATAGATTTCTCTTTTGCCATCTACACATAGTATAATTCATGAGTAGCATATAATGACCTACTTTTTGGCACACTTTGATGCATGATTTCAAATTTAGCTTCAAGGTTTACCTTAAATGACTTCTTTTTGTTAGGCATTTGCTTTTACAACTTCTGTCAAGGCCAAGCGGTTACAATCTCGAACTGCAGAGAAAGAACAACGTAGACTACATGTTCCAACCATTGATCGTTCAATTGGGGAACCAGCACCTTATGTGGTTGTTGTGCATGGACCACCTAAGGTACTTTCTTCAGCTTTAATGTTGAAGAAAATGTAACTTAAAAGTCAATCAATTTTAGTAGGTCTACTGCTTCTCTAATTTACAAGAATTTTCTTTGTAGGTTGGCAAATCTCTATTGATTAAATGCCTAGTGAAGCATTATACCAAACAGAACTTATCAGAGGTTCGAGGTCCAATAACTGTAGTGTCAGGTTTGTTGTTCCAGGAAAAACTATTTCTTTTTCTAGATCATTTTTATACGCTATTGTTTGAAAGTTCTAATGATTGTAGAAGTTATTGGTGGTGGACATAGGCTTGTAATTTTTTATGTTCTATAGGAAAGCAAAGGAGGGTACAGTTTGTGGAGTGCCCAAATGATATTAATGGCATGATTGATGCTGCAAAGTTTGCTGATCTTGTACTTTTGCTGATTGATGGAAGTTACGGCTTTGAAATGGTATATTTTTTCTTTTGTTATTTTTTATTTTTTGAGATGCACATGGTGTATATGAGGAAAAAGGAAAAACTATGAAATTAGTTTTTGACGCTAACAAAATATTCTCCTCAGCCTTGTTCTACTTTTAAATATCCTTATTTATTAATGCATGTTAAATTTCATATACCATACATATTCATGCATTCATTGTTAACATCCATGTAAACAAGTACTAAGAAACCTGATGTACATACAAAACTTTTTCTTTTTGCAGGAAACGTTTGAATTTCTTAATGTTCTGCAAATTCATGGCTTTCCAAAGGTTATGGGTGTGCTCACACATCTAGATAAATTCAAGGACGTGAAAAGACTGAGAAAAACTAAGCAGCGCCTTAAGCATCGCTTTTGGACTGAGATTAAAGAAGGTGCAAAATTGTTTTATTTATCTGGTCTCATCCATGGAAAGTAAGTCAACTGGTGGTGTATCCATTTGCTTCATATTTATCATTGTTTTGTCAATTTGTTTTTCTCTAACTAGCATTGTTTTCATTATTTGGCCAACCACAGATATCCTAAACGTGAAATACACAACCTTGCTAGATTTATCTCTGTAATGAAATATCATCCTTTGTCATGGAGGGCTGCACATCCATATCTTCTTGTTGACCGTTTTGAAGATGTGACACCTTCTGAACGACTCCACTCAAATAAAAAGTGTGATAGAAATATCATATTGTATGGTTACCTTCGTGGTTGCAATATGAAGAAAGCTACCAAGGTAAAATGTTTTGCTGTGTTTCATAAAAAAAAAGCTTTTGTTGTGGCTAGTTATTTTGAATGAGAGTTGTTGGGATGTTACTGATTTAATTCCTTTGGCACTTCTGCTAAATCTTTAAATAGAACTAGGCTGTAACAATCTTATAATGTTAGAAGAAAAGGAGGGACTAAACTTTTTTAAGTTTTGTGAAAGTAAAATAGTCTAGGACATTAAAATGTATCTCAATGTGGTGGGGATACCACGATCGACCGTCGATTCATTCTTGGCAGAGTTTATCGTCGACGGCCGAGATCTAGCCATGCTGCTTCGATCTGGATTGATTGACTATTATGACAGATTGAGAAAGATGGATGTTGCAGATCGCTGACTCGACAGATTGGAAATCTCCTATTTATTCTGATTGATTGGAGATTCCATTTTGGGATGATTTT
>JAEMOT010000082.1:60974-97129 GCA_019297695.1 Apostasia ramifera | reverse complement strand
CCCTGCTCCGCGCGTCCGCGCTTGCCTACGCCCGTGCGTCCGCGCCTGCTTGCGCCGCACCCGCACCCGCACCCGAGCTTTCGTGCGCCCAACTGAGCCCTAATTTTGAGAAAATGCAATTAGGTCCCTGGATTCTCTGACTCAGATGCGAATTTCGACAAAGCCTTTAACCTGGTAAAGTCGAACAATCTGGATTTCTATGTTCGCTTGCGATTTGCTCGAATTTGTTCCACCTGTGCGACCTTTCATTACTGAGCGAATTTACATTATTGTTGGTTAAATATTGTGAGACCCTCAATCCTGTTCCCTATTTCTGATTTATTGAAAACCGGATTGCGCCCTAATCTGAATTGGTAATTTCTCAATTACCTTCGATCTAATTTATTTAAAATTTTAAAAATAATTAGTTTTGCGGGCTTAATTAATTTCTCAGTCATCACAAAATTATTCTCTGAAATTCAAGCATTATTTTGTGAAACCTGCTTTATAAAATTGCTGATCTCTAAACTGCACTATCATTCATCTGTCCCGCATCACAATGGCTTTAGAAAGCCTCTTTAACACTTTTGTTTTTTGTTAGTATTAAAATCTTATTTTCTCTCTCTCTATATATACTAGTATTTTATCGTACAATTTCTGCACGAAATTTTTTCACATTTATTTAAAAGAAATATATTTATTACAAAATTTAAATTAAATTGTAAGTTATATATTTAATTTTTTTATTTTTAAAAATACATATTAATTTTTTATATATAAATATTTGGGTAAATTGCACTAGGGCGACTGAGGTCGACGCAATATTACAAATAGGTTCCAAAATTTGAAAATTCTTGATTTAAATCCCTCAGGCTGCATTTATGCTGCAGTTAGGTCTCTAGCCGTTAAAAATAGTGAAAATGACTATTTTGCCCATTTTTTAACCTAAACCTCTTTTTTAATCTTTTAAACCTTAAATATATAATATTATAGGGGTATTTTAGACTAAAATTATTAATAATAGTCAAAATATGGTTAAAATTAATGTTTAATATCCAAATAGAGCATCAAAAAAAGTGGGAGAGTAATTCAGGGATCAAACAACAGCGCAAAAATAAATTTAAGGATTTAAATTGAGGCTTTTCAAAATTTGGGACCTATTTGCAATGCTGTGTCGACCTCAGGGGCCCTAGTTATGATAAAAATATATGGCAGCAGCAACAACAGCAACAACTAAGCTTTAATCCCACTAAGTTGGGTTGACTACATGAATCCTTTATTTTCATTGCGCTCTATCAATTAATAAATTCTTATTTTGATCTAATTGAGTAAAATCACTCATTATAATTTTTTATCATGTCTTTTTTGATCTCTCTCTTTCTTTTGTACATGGGGATATTAAATGTTAGTTGGCACTTTAATATAAATATTTATATGTTGACATATTCAAAGCAACATCAATCAAATTTAATGATTAAATAATATAAATTAAATACTTAATAGAACTAGTTGTAACTAATTTAATTTAACTTAAATGTTGATTGAAATTAAAATAAATAATTAATTCTAATTTAGCTTGTTTTGCAAATAAAATTTCAATTCTAATTATAACTCAATGCAAGTAAACTGAAATAAAATCTAAAGATTTAGACTTTAAATTTAATTTTGAAATTTGAAAGTTTGAGATATCGTAAAAATAAAATAAATGTTTGAAAATTAATAAAATAGAGTTAACTTTTAAAAGTATTAATTGTTGAGGATCTTATAATTAAATGACAGTTATTATTAAATTAAAATTAAATGAGATGTAAATTAAATTTATTATTTATATGTGAAAATTTTAAATTAATAGTAGAGTTAATTAATTGATTTGTCTTCTTATTTGCATTTCAATATATGTTTAATATATATTATCTAATAAATAGTTATAAAAAATAAACATAATTAACTCAATTAAACTTTAAAATTAACTTTAAATTTTAAAAAATAATCAATTTGAATTAATTAAGTTCTCTCACAATTGAAAAGTTTAATTTATAATTAACTGCTTGAAAATGTCTTTAAGATTTCATTTTTTGAATTAAAATTTTATGACTTTAGATTGTATTTGAAAAAAAAAGAAGGTAAAAATTATTTTTTTGAAATTATATGACATAAAATTTGAATGTTATTTATTATTGATATTAATATTTGAAAATTTATAAAATTTAGTTGTTAGTATCGACTTTAATAAAATTTCTAAAACTTTAGCAAATTATAAGTTATGCATTATCATCTAAACGTAAATTCACTTTGATCTCACTTGTATTTTACTTGATTTAACTCAATTTTAAATTTATTTTAATTTAAAATTAATTTATTCATAATTAAATCGTTGTAGTGACATACCATGATACCAATATCTGCGTCAACAAGTTATTTGGCATTATATGTTAAACTGGTATGAGCACAAATTCCATAGAAAAATAATCCTTTCTGGCGTTGTCTAAAATAAAGAATTCCTTTCTGGTATTGCATTTGACTTGTTGCTTAGTCTGTAATATTTGGGGAATAAAGTAGTGCATGAGGAAATTTGGAAGTACTTTATATGACATTTTATCTTTACTACTGGCTTTCTGCAGTCTTTTCTTTTGAAATCTGACATTTCATATTTGTCTACGGTTTACTGTTTCCTGTTACACCACCAGCATTTCGGCTGAGCGGTAAGTTGTCTAGGCCTTTATAGGGGTGGTCATGAAAGACTGTTACCAACGTTGTTATGTCATTTATGGGATTGTAACCAAGAGTTTAAATTGTTTAATTCCTTTAGTGGATCAGGACGATTGAATTTGCCTTGTAGTTAGTTTCTGCCTGCTGATTATGGGGTCTATGATGATCTTAAATCTGTAATTTGAACTTGTCCTGATGGACATGTATGATTAGGGGACTATAAAAATAAAGAGAAAATAGAGCCAGCAGTTGCTATATTTTTTTTTATTAATATAATTCTTAGGTCTCCATCTGAATTTTGGACTGTTTTTACTGAAGGCACACAGGTCAACTGTCATTTATTTATCCTTGTACTTTTAAGAAGTTCCATGTGGTAACTCTTCCATTCCAAATTTGTTGCAGGTCCACATTGCTGGTGTTGGTGACTTCACGTTAGCTGGGTTAACTAGCCTGGCTGATCCCTGTCCTTTGCCATCTGCTGCCAAAAAGAAAGGACTCCGCGACAAAGAAAAACTATTTTATGCACCCATGTCTGCACTTGGTGATCTTCTTTATGACAAGGATGCTGTATACATAAACATAAATGACCATTTTGTTCAGTATTCAAAAATAGATGGTGAAAATGATGTAGTGACCAGAAAAGGTAATGACTTTTACAAGTTCCCTTATCTTGGTTGATATTCACATATTGTTTCTACACTGTTAGATTAGTGCTTATACTTGTGATTGATTTATTTTTACAATTATTCTTCTTTTACAGTTTGTACACATCATATTATTTTTCTTGTAAAGCTAGCTCTGTAATAGTTGAGTTTATCGAGGTTTTTATGCTTTTATCTGGATTTACGTCATATATTTAAATGATGGTCGTAACGTGCCAAGTGCCAATTGTGTGTGAGATTACAATTTTAAGTACGGGATCATTGTTCAGTGCTTTTTGGTCAAAAAATTGTTTTGTTTCTATACTGTCTTAGAAGTCTTTGCTTGTTTATTGAGCTGTTTGACATTTGTTTTTGATGGAAATAGTGTCCGCCCTTCTGTGCCATTATATCTAAAGGTGTCATTTAGGCCTTGTAGCCAATTAAGAATAACCTGGTTACTACTAATAAAAAGGGATCACCTTTTCTTAAACTTTTTTTACCTATTAAGAGTAGCTATTTGGCTGCCAGTTAGATGTTAGACATAAGGCTGATGATGATAATGAGCATAATGAGAAGGGATTCTTGTTGTTGCTAGGATCATGAATTATCAATGCCTCTGGGGTAGCATCTCTCTTTCTGGTGCTATTATAATTGATGAGTAATTCAATGCCTTCATTTGAACCATTAAAGTGTCGTGAGCAGCCGATCACTTAGTTTTAAATTTACAAGGGCCTCGGTAAAGGTGTTAAACCATCTCTAATTTTTCTCAATTTGTCTAGCTTCTGGTTACTCTCTTTGCAGCTTCCATTTTATTGTTTTCAAGTTGGTGTCGGCTTTTCTTGGTCCTTTACCTCTGGGTAAGGAGAGATTTAAGGCAGTGTCTGTTTATTAGATCCATTATTTTATTTGTTATACAAATTGCCTTGAATTGATTGGTATCCTTAAGATGTGAAGTTCCTCTGACTATTTTGTTGCCCTTGAGTGTTTGGTTGTTTCTCCAGAAATGCTACACATGGCCATTTTTTTCAGTCTAATGAGTATTTATGCTTGCTTCCTTTTGGGATAAACTTAAGGCCCTTTCTAGTCACTAGCATCCTGACAGTTTGTTTAGCATTTGGATTGTTTAAAGCCCCATTTGAATTTGGTCTTATACGATGTTCACACTAAGTTTGTTACGTCCTTTTATTGCAATTAAATATTCCCTCCCTATTTGATACTTAGGGTTTTGATATATGTTAATATCATTATCTTTTTTTGTAATTTTTATGATAGGTAAGGACCACGATGTGGGTGAAACATTGGTGAGAACTCTCCAGAATACGAGATATTCAATAGATGAGAAGTTGGAGCAAAGTTTTATTAATCTCTTCGGCATTAAACCATCAAATGATATAAATGCTTTGAAGGATGATCCAACGAATGCAACTGAAAACTGTAATGCTCTACAAATGAGAGATGATAGTGAGGATGATGGGAACTACTTAGCTAGGAAGCATAATGATCGAATGGGCAGTACAGACATTGAAGAGAATGAAGACATTGAGGGAAGGGATGTTTCCAAGGAAATTGAACCTGAAGATCCTGATGAAGGAAGTGAGTATGAATCGGAAGACAATCATAATGAGATCAGGCAACAAAATTCTTTTGATTATGACATGAACGGAGAAGCTGAATTCCACAATGGAAGGATGAGAAGAAAAGTAATTTCTACTAAAGATGAAGACATAGAGGTGCTAAGACTAGAAATTTTGTTTCTCCGTGATTGGAGATATTGAGGTTGATTGAGAAACATGTTATGAATTTTTTAAAATTATCTCAAATTATGGTTTAATTGAATAATCTTGAAAAGGCAGAATAAACAAACATTGTTTTGGATATTGTTTTGAATATTGTTTTGAATATTGTTTTGAACTTAGTTTTAACTTTTTTAGGCAGATTTACTTTATCTTTTTCATATTATAATAGTTGGTATGTGGTTGTGATGGGATGGTGCAGATCTCTTTCTGCCTCTCTCCCTGAACAACCCCTTATCGACCCACAGAAAGATTCTAATTTATATTCATTGAAATTTTGTGGTTCTTACCTTGTAGAACATAGTCATCACCTCCCACTAGCAATGCTGCTACATATCTTCCCAAATGTTTCTGTTTCACTTAAGATAATATTTTTGACCTTCCATTTCTTGTTAGGTATTATAGTATGGATTTACCTTGCAGTTGTACATCTCAGCAGCAGTAGCATACTATTCTAGTTTTTTGCATTTTTTTGTTTGTTATCATCAATTCTTGTTAAGGAATATTTAGATGCTATTTTTGCCATGCTATTTTATTTTTGATCACCATCTATTGAAATCATTTCTTCCATGCCATTCTTTCATACCCTTTTGCTTATTGACTTTCTGTTCGTTGTTTAGGATTTACTTTATTATTTTAACATTGTCCTCAGATTTTATTTACTATTGCATCGTTTATTTTCAATTTGTTTGACTTTGACATACTCTTTTGCACGAGTATAAGTATTTAGTTTTATGTGTTGTTTGCATTGTATTATGTGTCAAACTTTTTTGCTTATTTACAAAATATCTATAAGATTGGTTAGCGGAGATATGAATTCTCAACACCATCGTATGGTTACACCCTAGTGGACCCATTAAAAATAGTAGTATAAAAATACGTGCGACAACTATAAGAGATAGGAGGTTCTACATAGATAAAACATGAGCTTGCTAATTTAAATACTAAATTTTGGAAACTTCAATTTTACTTGAAGTTTAGGGTTTAGGATTTACAGTTTAGGGTATTAGGGTTTAGGATTTAGAGTTTAGGGTTTAGGGGGATCTAGCACATCTAGCACCTATGACGCAACATGATTTGTCCTCAAATCATTTGATATAGGAGATGTTTTTGCCTTTTGATCAGTGAAGAAGGGGAAGTGGTGCTCGGCTTCCTGTTGTCAGCAACAAGGAACTAAGTGCTTCAAGCACTTGCCATCGACAGCAGAGCCAAGCTCCCTGGCATCGTAGCTTTCACAAGTGTCTACTATGTTTATGTTGTCGTAGATCTATAATAGTTCAAAAATTCATTTCCTACACTTGAAATTCACTCTTCACTTTGCTCACTAATCTCAAGTTCATTGTTAAGGCAGTCCAGGAAGCCATCTCGGTCCATCCTCAGTTTGTGAAAACTACAAATAATCCGTTCTTACTTGCACTTTTCTCTTGTAGTTAAGATGGTATGGTGCAATATTTTTTCTACTAAAATTTGCTGAGTAAGTTTATCTTGTAAGTTTTTGAAATGTTAGATTAAATAAAATTATAGAACCATAACAATGGACTCAAAAGACAGTGAATCAAGTTGTGTTGAATATAATATTTAAGTGTTTAGATTGTGTTGGCTACAAATTTTGATATTTAGGCCCTGTTTGGCGGGAGGACCAAAATCGGGATCAAAATAGTAGTAATTTAAAAAAGAACAATAATAATAATAATAAATAAATTTTTTTGATTATTCTACACAAATTCTAATATAAAAAAAATTATTTTACTTATACTCAATAATTTTCAATAAAAATATCAACTTTATTTCACATCCTAGACCAAAATATTTGAATCGAATATTTTGATCTAGGATGTGAAATAAAGTTAATGTTTTTATTAAAAATTATTGAGTATGTGAAGTAAAATAATATTTATTTATATTAGAATTTGTGTAGAATAATTAAAAAAAAATATTTATTATTATTATTATTATTATTATTATTATTTTTTAAACTAGTACCATTTTGGTCCTGATTTTGGTCCTCACGCCAAATAGGGCCTTAGTATTATATGTAAATTAACAAGTTTCTTGTATCATCTTTATAGTCCTTTTAGAAGAATAGATGAAGGATAGATATTTAAGGTGTTTTGACCATATCCATTGTGGACCACTAGAGTTCCTCTATACATAAATGTGTGGGGGGCTAGTCCTAGTCACACCATTAAAAAGAGAGAAGTGAAGATTAAAAAATGACTCCGGATTTGTTAATTAGAAATGACTTTGTCTCGTTTGTACTTAATCAAGAATATTGCTTTAAATAAGGTTTTAGAGCCAAGCCAGACTCGGTTATGGTTTGATGGGTTTAATAGTTTAACCGGATGATCTTTATAGTTACACCATATATTTTTACATATATAGATATCACAAATCATTTTTAAAATATTATAATTAGTTTCAAAATAAAATAATAGATATAAATTAAATTAAAAAAATGCTTCAAACATTAATAAAAATAAATTGTATCAAATAATGTACCTATGACTATCTATTCAAAATTTCATGTAAAGACAAATATCCAATCATAGTTGATAAGCAATCATATTTATTAAGTTGCGTGGAATATAAAAAGTTAGTAAACACTTATCTAGTTGACTTTGCATATTTATGAAGTTTAACCGGTTCATGTTTTTTTTTACTGGCGCATCTGATTCAATGGTTGGATAAGATTTTAGGCTATTCAGTTTGGTTCAATTGCCAGTTTGGTTTTATGAACAAATCGAATAGAAGTGTTGGCTGATTCATGGTCGGATCGGTTTGACCGCCAATCCGGTTGGGTTTTGAGATCCTTGGCTTTAAATAGATTTGAATAAAGAAGAGACAGACCTCAACTGATTTGCGCTGAAGTTTTTGTTGTTGTTGTTGTTCCCGTTGTTTCGTCGAATGGTTTGAAATACTTTGCATTTTGAAGTACATTCATACACTTAATATATCTTTGCCTAATAATGCTATGCCCTTCAAGAGCTGTCTGACTGCCATTTCATGTTGCATCCTTCCGCAGATTTCTGAGGATGATTATGCTACAGATGAGCAGTTGACTCTCAGTTCAGTCTCTTCTGCTGAAAGTGGGGAGGACAAGTACTCAGGTTATTTATTTGTTTCACTGTACATTGTTAGTTTTCTCACAGATTGTGGATCTATATTTAACATTTTATGGATCTATATTGAGTCATCAATTTATTTGTAGTTGGCTTCTTAGTATTGATGCTGTTCTTATTTAACATCTTTGTCATCTTCTCTACTGTCATTTTTGTTGATTGCATCTCCGCCTGGATATGGCAGTTGAAAGCTATGCACTTTTATAATAAATGAGATTGCAGAAGTGCTGGATTCTTGTGTCGTGTTTCTCCAAGTATTGTGTGTAAAATTGACAATTGTGTGATAGATTCCGAGGAAGGAAATTCAAAGTGGAAGGAGCCTTTGATTGCTAAAGCAAGGTGGAGACAAAATGTCAATCTTATGCAGCTTGTATATGGAAGTTCTTCTCAATCAGCATCCACTACAAAGGTAGCAGAAGGCAGCAGCAGCGAAGATAGTGACGATGAGGAATTTTTCATACCAAAAAGGGAGAGAACAAAGGTATCTCTTCTGCACTTTTGTGTCATTTACCTTACACCTTTAACAGTATCAAGCAGCGCTATTCATCATAGGAAGAAACACTGTTCATCCTGTTTTATGTGTATCATACAGAGGGTTAATGAAAAAAGGGGTTATGAGAATGTGGATTCCGAAGACTGCTCCAAATTCATGGTTTCTGAACTCAAAAACTGGTCTAGTGAAGATCTCATTAGTGGACTTCGTGATCGTTTTGTCACTGGAGATTGGTCAAAGGCTGCTAGAAGAGGCAAAGAGGCAGATACTGAAGGAAATGTGGAAGCCATCTATGGTGATTTTGAAGATCTGGAAACTGGGGAAATAAGCCAGTCAATAGATATCAAAGAGAATAGACAAGATTCAAATAAGCCGGACCCAGAGGCTGAGGAGAGAAGGCTTAAAAAGCTTGCTCTTCGTGCAAAATTTGATGCTCAATATCCTTTTTATATAAGCAGCTTTCTTGAGGTCCACTTTTTGAAATTTTCCATGTTAAGGATGTACTGCTGGAGCTTTTTAAAGACCTTTGTTTTGGTGGGTGACACTGGAAACTTTCCAGTGCTACAGATCCTACGCCATTATAAGTGTTTCATTCAACGTGCAATCATGTTGATAATGAAACAATATAATTAAATCAAATATTTTATTACTAATTACAGTTTAATCATATTCATCTAAAGTCATATGCTAATTAAAAATTGGATTTGAAAATCACTTATTAAGTTAATGCTATAGATGCTTATTTTAGTACTTGATATGTGCTCAATACTGCTGTAAACTTACTGCTAATAATAACTCGTGAAAGTTATTTAAGGTATTGTGTTTGTGCGATACATTATTTTTTTAATAAATTATAAAACTTATGAAGAACTTTAATTACCAATTACATTTGACACACTCTGGTCAGTCTCTATAAATATCTTTAATTGAAGTAGAATATTCCGTTCATACCCTTATCTATATTTGATTGTGTCTAGGGTTTAAATCTTGGATGATGTTGACAGATCACCTATCTTCTTCTTTGATCGAGTGATGTTTAGAACCGTCAATCTCCTTGGAGCACTGTGCTAAGTAGATATCGCTATTGTCCTGAATGGTTAGGTTTCTATCTCATTTAAATCATTGGTTAATATCAGAAGTTATAATTATTGTTAAAATAAGGGTTGAATTTTGGTAAAATATTGTGATAGTGGCAAACAGAATTTGTGAAGTATAATTTGTAATTAAAGCTTTTTATAGGTTTTGTAATTTTTGAGATTTGAGTATAAAGTTTTGTAATATTTACTAAATATGGTATTGTATATGTAATTCTCCCCAATATTTTTTTAACTGTAAAATTGCTAAAGAACTATTAAAGGTTATGTTTCATTCATATTATTTTTATTGCTAATTTGAAGCCTTGGTTTTACTCATTTTTACTTGAAAATATTATTTGTTTTACCGTTGACTTCCGGAAGATGATATTTCTTAAAATGAGCTGCAGCTTTTTTCTCCTGAATTTGTCTTGACGTTTATTCAACCCTGATACTGTAAGATTCGTTTTTACTACTGTGCCTTTTGAGGCTTTCTTATTTATCAGAAAAGCTATATAACATAAACAGGAAAATTAGGCTAAAATCCTTTTAACATTGCGCCTTATCTTCTATTGATAATTTTCTTTTCTATCTTTTTCATCTTACTTTTTCATTTACTACTGCTACTTCCATTGGATACTCATAAATAGATTAAAAGGGGACATTTTTTTTTTTGTTTCCTTTGTATTATGTCATTGTATAATTTTCTCCTATATTAAAGTTTTCCTTAACTTGGCCCACATATGATGGATCTGAACAATCAGATGAAGATGAGAAAGCCAAAGGGAAAAATGTTCACCCTAGCAGCACAAGTGATGGCAGCTACTTTGATAAGGTGCAATGGAATTATCCTGAACTGAACAATAGTTGAACTTATTCAGTATCTGACCTGTGTAATACTAAAATATGCAGATGAAAGAGGATATAAAGCTTCGTGAACAGATGAATATATCTGTACTCAATGAACTGGATGAGGCTACCCGTTTGGAGGTTGAAGGATTCAGAACTGGAACATACCTGAGATTGGAAATTCATGATGTTCCGTTTGAATTGGTCGAGCATTTTGATCCTTGTCACCCTATACTGGTCGGGGGAATAGGGCTCGGTGAGGAAAATACTGGGTACATGCAGGTTGTTGTTATTTTGGGCTTAATATATTTTCTCTTACTGCTGTCCACTCTGATTATTTCTCATGTTAATGAATTGTTCACAACCGCTTGTCCTTTTAGGAACGACATGCCTACAAAAATTTGTTGGACAACTTTGGTAATTAACATGAAAGTTAAAATTATTTAAAAGATGGACTACTTTTTGGTACTTTCACATACTAATATGACATTTGGGTTTTCAATGTCTAACTTTTTATTTTTTTGTACCATTTGTTTTAGAAGCGTATCTATCGCATGCTAATGGTTATTTTTCTTTTTATTCTGGCTTAGGCTCGTTTGAAGCGTCACCGATGGCACAAGAAAGTTCTCAAGACTAGGGATCCAATCATCATTTCAGTAGGCTGGAGGCGTTATCAAACGATTCCTATCTATGCCATTGAGGATCGAAACAGTAGGCATCGAATGCTGAAATACACACCTGAGCATATGCACTGCTTTGCGATGTTCTGGGGCCCACTTGCACCTCCTTCCGCTGGATTAGTTGCTGTACAGAACTTGTCAAATAATCAGGTTTTAGAAGATATTATTCTCCAACTTTTTTGTTTTTTCATATTTGCTGAATGTCTTGCTTTTATTGTTTTTTTTTATAATAGTTTTGCTTTTACTGTTTTACTGTTTTACTGTTAAAATGACTTGTATTTGGAAAATGCTCTTAACTTATGGTCCCCAAAGAAAACTGGAGACCATAATGAGTGTCTTCTATTCTTAATTTTGTTTCCTCAATCTCTCCAGTCTGCTTTCCGCATCACTGCGACTGGAGTGGTTCTTGAGTTCAATCATGCTGCCCGAATAATGAAGAAAATCAAGCTTGTAGGTTATCCATGCAAGATCTTCAAGAAAACAGCATTGATCAAGGAGATGTTCACATCAGACCTTGAAATTGCCAGGTTTGAAGGTGCTGCTGTTAGAACAGTGAGCGGTATTCGAGGACAGGTGAAGAAGGTAGGCCTGTCAATATTTGTTTGGTGCCATCTATTGGCTTAAATTTGTTGTGGGAGAAATATGTGGAGACTGAAGTTGAGCCCAATATAAGTGAATGGGCACACCAAAAGTTAGATTAGTGGGTTAAGGTCATCACTTGTTTATGTAGTACCCATAACTTGTTGCCTATGTGGGATAATTCGTTTATGTTCTTTTCCAATGATCTCCCTCTTACGCGAGAATCTATCAACATTGGTTTTTTCCCATCCAATGAGCTATTTTTACTTACAAAAACATGCACATGAAGACTCCACTCAATCATTGGAAGACATAATGGGAATCAGCCATTTTTATATTTCTTGCTCAACCATGGTAATGGAACTCATAAGAGTATCTGCATGAACCACTTGATCATAGCATTTTCTGCTCTGATACTTGTTTATGGAGAAATATTTGGGGGCCTTAATTGAGTCCAATACACAAGTGAATAACACTATTTAACCCAAAAGTCTAGACTAGAGTGTTATAGCTATCACTTATATAGATATTAAGTACCACAACTTGCTGATTACTAATATGAGATAATTGTTCATGTGCATTTCCAATAAAATTATGATTTAGTATCATATATCTGTGTACTTGGAATGGATAATATTTTCCTTGAAGTTCCATAAAATAATTAATTTCACCAGAAAAGGAGCATGGAGAGAGTTTATAGAATACCTTTTTTGATCTTCATTTCTTCTATTATAGGCTGCAAAGGCAGAGCTAGGCAACAAACCAAAGACGATGGGGGTCAGCATCAAAGAAGGAATTGCAAGATGCACGTTCGAAGATAGGATTCTTATGAGCGATATCGTCTTCTTGCGTGCTTGGACTCAAGTTGATATCCCTCGCTTCTTCAATCCTGTCACGACATCATTGCAGTCGCGCGTTGAGCCATGGGAAGGCATGAAAACGGTAGCAGAGCTTCGCAGAGAGAACAATTTACCAGTTCCTTACAACAAAGATTCTGTCTACAAGGTTTATACATTTATGAATTTCATATTGTATGCCTACTCATGTATGGGTAAATTACTTATTGATTTTTCTTCTTTTTTATATTAATTTCTGAGTCCTTTTTTTCTATAGCCTATTGAGCGTAAGCCCAGGAAGTTCAATCCTTTGGTGATAGCTCCGAAGCTACAAGCAGCTCTTCCATTTGCTTCAAAGCCAAAGCTCACTCCTGCTCGGAAGCAACCTCTTTATGAACAACGCCGGGCTGTTGTTATGGAGACTCATGAGCGGAAGGTTCATGCTCTTGTGCAACATCTTCAATTGATTAAGAACGAAAAGGTAGCTTCTTTTAAGCAAGCCTCGGTGATTTTGATAGACTTTCAGCCTTCTTTTGGAATATAATAATTACATGCATAACATAAATTAAGAAATATTATTTATGTGGAACATCAGAATTTTGCTATTTTCTTATATTACACAGAAACCTTAGGTACCATAGACTTAACATTGTAGTTAACTTCGATTAGTAATCTAATTAATTAAGGTAGTTATTGAACCTGTCAATAAGGGGTCATTTGGTTTGATGCAATATAGATGACAGTATTATCTAACTGTTAGTATTATTTAAATATTAATATTATTTAGTTGATAGTGTTATATAGTACTAAATGATAGCTTACAAAATAGAAACATATAAATAAAATATATGTTGCAGATATGAGGATGTTAAGGTAAATGAGTGGGTATGCACGAAAGAATAGAATTAAAAAATGAATATATCTGTAAGAAGGTTGGAGTAGCTTTAATTGAGGATAAGTTCAGAAAAAGCTGACTTAGATGATTTGGACATATAAATAGTAGGCTAATGGAAGCTCCATGTAAAAAGAGGAAGAGTAAGATCAAATAAGACACTACAAAAAAACTATTAAGAAGAATCAATGAGGATTTATTATTTGATAAAGTAATGAAAACAAAGAATTCATGTAGTTGCTGACTGCACCTAATAGAATAAAAGGCTTGGTTGTTATTGTATTGTTTGTTGGTTCAATATTATTTTATCAAAAGATGACATGCTATTAATTCCACTTTACTTCTCTCTATTATCATTACTAGAGTGGCACTTAGATGTCATTTTAGATTAATTTTATTATTTTTCAATGTTATTTAATGTGTCGTTAAAACAAACAATTAATCTTTGAATAGCATGATATAACGTCAGTATAACACAGAACCTAGCGCTAGCTAGCGAGGACTATAAAGACATGAATGGTACTGAATGGGCCATGATACAACATAATAAATTGAACCATTTGAAGGAATATCTTCAGAAAATTTTAATGAAGGCCAGTTGGAATGCTATTTCCTTGAAATTCTTGTTGGAATACTATTTCTGTACTATATACATTCATGCATGTCTATTATATATTATCTAAAATCCAGATGAGGAAGCGAAAGTTGAAGGAGCAGGAGAAGAAGAAAGATCACGAGGCTAACAAGGCCAAGACTCAGCTGGTTCTGAAGAGGCGGCAGAGGGAAATTCGACGTGATCGGTACAGGGTTGAAGACAAACAGAACAGAAGTAAACGCAGGAAGATAGAAGTATGATTGCAGGTGATTTTCAAGTGTTAATCCTGTATTTGTTATAAATTTTACTAATATTTGCTTCAATTTTTCTTACTTTTTCTTGTTCTGCTAATTCTTGAATGCTTATTCTGTCTAATCTCTCTCTCTCTCTCTCTCTATATATATGCTTAATGTATAATTTGTTGTTTCAAGTCGTAGATATCAATTTTTTTTTTGTACTATGTGTCCATTGGTTGCTATTTATTGCATGTTGCTTTTGAGTTAATTCACTTGCTTAGAGAGCTTGTACCAATAATTTAAGTTGGCATTTGTATGCAATTGATGCAAATTTATAATTGAATGTATAACTTTTAGTTAGGAATTTAAGTGAAGAATTTTAAAAAATTTAGATTAAAATATAATTGTAGGTAGATTTATTAGGAATGGACTAAGGGGGCGTTTGGTTTAATGCTATCTTGATGCTATATGATATTATTTAGAGAAAATAATTATTTGGTTTAACGATACGTTTAGATAACATTTAAAAAATTATAAAATTATCAATCAAAAAATGATTTCTAAATGTCATGATATGTAGATAACATAATTTTAACGTAATATTAGGATAATATCAAATCAAATGCCTTCTAAAAAAATATTAGAAGTTACAAATTTTATTAACATCTACAGAATTATTTGTCGTTAATTGTACGAAACGAAAAGAATAAAATCTTAATAGCAAGTCATCAGTTGAGAATATTGTTTAAATATTGAATGTGGTAAATATTCTTTTAAAGGAATATTATTTAAGAACCAAAAGGACAAATGTATTAGTGTATAACCTAAATATTTGTTATGTACTGTTTTGTGTGTAGAGTCTGCAGTTAGTTCTTTTTTAAGCTTTGCTGTTGAAATGGTTTGTAGTTTGATGTTTGAATTTTTTTTGTATTGTTGATCAACCTTTCGCTAGACGTTGAAGAACTATTTGCTTTGATTGTCGTTTTTGTCCGGTGTGAAAGGTGCTTAGTTAGTTATATTTTTCATGCTAGTTTATGGCCAAAGAGAGTTGGGAGTGATCGTTGGGTGATATCTTAAGTGTTACGACAGGAAACAATCAAAGATTTTTACGTGGAAAATCGACTGGCGGAAAAATCACGGCTCCTTTTCGAGGAGGCTTGAAAGATCACTAGAAAATATTTTTCCCTTTTGGTTACAGTGTTTACTTGATCTTTTTCTTGGATTTTTTCTTTTTTACCTCTTTCAAGGTTGTACACAGGATGTATATATACCCTCGGCTTGTTCTGTCTNCTGGGGAGAGCGTGCTGCCTGTTGTTCTCCAGGTGGAGCGTTTTCGTCATGGGTGTTCTCCATTGGTGAAGGGATCAGGTTTGATCCTGCATGAGGGCACCAAATTGTTACGACAGGAAACAATCAAAGATTTTTACGTGGAAAACCGACTGGCGGAAAAACCACGGCTCCTTTTCGAGGAGGCTTGAAAGATCACCAGAAAATATTTTTCCCTTTTGATTACAGTGTTTACTTGATCTTTTTCTTGGGTTTTTTCTTTTTTACCTCTTCCAAGGCTGTACACAGGATGTATATATACCCTCGGCTTGTTCTGTCTAGTCATTTTCAGCCGAATGATCTATGATCCTAGTGACAGCTCAATTAATGCCTGCGGATGGCTAGTATGTGACTCCTGTACGGTGTGTCAGCGGTTGCAGCTCGCCGGCGGGAAAATCGCGTCTCNTCAATTAATGCCTGCGGATGGCTAGTATGTGACTCCTGTACGGTGTGTCAGCGGTTACAGCCCTCCGGCGGGAAAATCGCATCTACCTCAGAGAAGTACAATCCCCCAACGGCCAAATGTCACGTCGGGTCCTCGTTCTTCGGGATGTTAACATTTCGGCGTCTTCTGTTCGGGATGATACCTCTCCTGTTCGGCTCGGATGCCTTGCTCACGTGGAGACCACGTGAGCAACCACGTGGACGGTCCAGATGAAAAGGCGCGAATCAGATGAAAAGGCGCGAATCCAATTACAACATTAAGGAAAAGAAAATAATTAGACTAAAAAGTGGCTTGTTGCTAAGTTTCTAAGCCCAACGAGTAGGGGTGGCAATGTGGGTTTGCAGGTTGAGTTCGGGCTTATCTATTTGTTAACTTGACTCATTAATATTTGATTTGAACTCAATTTGTATATTAATTTGGTTATACATTAAGCCATATTTGTCAAATATAGAAGTATTGTTTTTTTTAGCTTTTGAGAATTATGTGATTTGAATACTTTTCTATCATTCATTTCAATACTATTTTAGATCAAGTATATTTAACTACAGAATTTTCTATCGTTGGATTTACATTTTTGTTATAAAAAATGCGTTTACTATTTTGAATCATATTATATACTTATACAGTTCAAGAACTCTCTTTTTTTTTTGATATGAGATAATTCATTTTTGTGCTTCTTTCACTACTATTTATCTGTCTAGAAGCTGACAATAAGTCGCATTTTGTTCCAATGATTTTGTTTTCTTAGAATATAACACGACGATCACTCTTTACCCTCTTCGATTACGGATGTCACAATTTTAGTAAAATTCCATGGGGCATGAACTCCAAAATAGTTGGGACTTAATTGAGAATAATTTCAGCAATTTAAAAAGTATTTAAATTAAAATTTCAATCACAATTCAATCTTTATTTTCACATGAATTAATTATACAAGATCTTAACATAATTAAGTTGAAATTATACAAGATCCAAATTTTATTTTCACGTGTAAATATAATTACTATCAGTTTTATCACATTTAATTATATCCATCTAAGTATAAAATATAAATATATATAGATAAAAATAATATTGAGTAATATTATGTGATCGGTAAAAATAATTTTTTTTAAATATTTTTTTTTTTTATTTTTGATATCATAAATTTTCCATATTATTTAAAAATTATGATGATATCATAAATTTTTGTAAAAAATTCTATAAGTAGTTAAAGTACTGATATTAAAATTAATTTTAATTTTATAATTTATTATGCTATTCCTAAATTGTTTTGAAGGGTGATTATAACGATTATTTGTTAGGCTGTTGAAATTTTTATGGGAATCAGATACAAGATTTGTTATATGTTATCATTATAAATATGAGATGATTAGATAAGCTACTATCAGAGGGATTATCAGAATTTTTTGGTTCAAAGTTGCAAGTTCTTAAGCTTCTTCTTGAAAAACTTGAATAGGTGATTCAGTTAGGTATTTTCAGCAGTGATTTCTCTTGGATTTTCTTCGTAGGCTATGGAGGTGATTTCGTAGGAATCTGGAGGCAATCATTTGAGGCCCAAGGAGCGATTGGATTGTCTAATCTGAAAGAAGAAAAAGATCAATTTTCTTTATCACGTCTAAGATCGAGAACTAGGTGATTGGTATAAAGTTCTCTTTCTATCTGATTTTCTACATAATAAAGTCTCTCTCTGCTCTCCCCATGAATGTAGGAGGAATACCTCCAAACCAAATAAATCTGGTGTTCTTGTGGTTGTTTCGTTCTTTTATTACCATTATTTCTTATATTTATTTGGCACGATTTATTTGGTTAACTACATGTCCTCAATCCGAATTTTTCACTGCGTATTATTCCACAATAGCAGCATCCATCCCGTCGGATACAATGCATAAGCTCATCCATCTATCCGTTGCCTCTGGTTTCTCTTGTGGGCGATAGCAATGGGACCACCGGTGTGGGTTCAACAGAATTGCAGCTTTCCCTTCAGAGAAATGCGCTACAGCCCGCCTACAAGTACCTCTAGATCAAGAGAGAGCAGGAAGAGAACGGATGCAATGGCAGGGAAGCTAGAGATACAATAGCTCTCTCTCTCTAACAAAACCCATCCACAATAAACTTACTATTTTTACATATTACACATTTATACTTGATAATTTACCCTTCACACAACAAATTGTATGAAAATTACCTATCATAGTGCTCTAATATGACATCTTTGTAGTTTATAGAATGTACATATAGTATAATAAAAGTGTGCATAATATAATTTATTAACTATAGATGGTTATTATATATAAAAGAGCAAGTTTAATGTGAAATGTATGTAATTATTCCTAATTAATAATAGAATACACAGTGCACATTAAAGTTTAAATGAGAAAAAATAAGATGTTACTGTAGTATTTGTGTGCATTATTAATGATTATGTCTATATATATATATATATACGCTTAATTATTTGCATATTCAAAGTTTTAAATTTCTAAAACTGATAATTCATCCATAAAAGATGAAAACCAAATGTGATAATTAGCAGGTTGTAATTTCCATTTCTAACACCTCACTGTTCTCTGAAAAAAAAATTCTATCAATATTTGTCACGCGTTACTGAAGAATTTGATTCTTTGTATTTGTGCATGTATGTGACACAATATATATATATATATATATATATATATATATGCGTAAGTCCATCATTTCCTTTCCAAATTAAGTTGAAAAGATAAATATATATGGTTCCAGCGTACGTATGTGTAAGTTTTCTAAATTTGGTTATTTAATGCCTTAATTATGTATAGGCAATCTTTATAACGCAGACACCTAATCAACTGCCAGATGAAGGGAACTATATATATATATATGGAAGGCAACATGGGCAGTCAGCTCTCAGCTCTGATGATGATTTCTACAGAAATGATCTCGTCAAGGGATACTACAAGAGTCATGTCAAGGTTAATATTATTAATTAATTCATGACCCTTTTCTTTGTACGTGTCATTAATTAGTTAATTCATTTCAACTTTTTTTTTTTTTTCACTTAATGCTTCATAAATTAAGCAATTCAAGCATGAATTTGTTCAAAAACTGTGATTGAGTAAATTTATATATTTATGTACAGACAGTATTGACCAGAATGAACACAATGACCGGCACAGCATACATGAATGAGCCCACAATCTTTGCATGGGAACTTATGAATGAACCCCACTGCCTAAGCGACCTTTCAGGAAGCACTCTTCAAGTGTGTCTTTTATAATTATTTATCGATCCATCTTATATACACTATCCTATATCTATATATATATATATATATATATATATATATATATATATATGCATTAAAAACATCATCATCTAAGAATTATATGAAATAAATATTTATGAATTACAGAGTTGGATCAGGGAGATGGCCAGACATGTGAAATTCATAGACAAAAACCATCTGCTGGAGATCGGCCTGGAAGGATTTTATGGAGAGTCAGTGCCGTCGAGGAAGCAGTTTAATCCCGGCAATGAAATCGGCACGGACTTCCTCAACAACAATGGCCTCCCCGACATAGACTTTGCCACCATCCATGCCTATCCAGATCACTGGTATGATATTAATTTCACACAAAGTTATATATATATGTATAGTTTAATTTGTAATTAAATATGCATATGCTTTCAAATTTTTAATTAATGAAAATTATTAAGTTAAAATATTAATGGTGTATATATAAAAGGATGCCGGGATCAAGCGTGCAGGCCCAGACATCTTTCACGAATAAGTGGATGACGTCCCACGTGGAGGACGCCGGGGGGGTGCTGAGGAAGCCATTGATGCTAGTGGAGTTCGGCAAGTCGTCGAGGGCCTCCGGCTACAACGTGGCTGAGAGAGACGACTTCTTCTCTCTGGTTTACGATGCCATCTACTCGTCGGCAAGAGGCCAGGGGGCCTTCGCCGGCGGACTCTTCTGGCAGCTGCTCGTCGACGGCATGGAGAACCTCTGGGATGGATACGAGGTCATCTTCTCCCAGAGTCCCTCCACCGCCTCCCTCATCTGGCTTCAGTCTCGTAGGATATCAGCACTCAACCGATCGAGCCCTGGGCTCCCCGGCCAGTAGCGCTAGACCACGAGATGGAAAAGAAGAAGCCGCGCGCATTAACTCATCATTGAAATATTTTTCATGCTTTATATGTAACTACAGGAGTGGCGCATGAGCGCTGTACAATAAACGCATGCATGCTCACATGATAAATGCTGATTCTATGAATTAAAATTATGAGATCTCATTTTCTTCACACATACATACAGAAATACATAGAAATTAGATCTTAATTACAAGGTATTAGCTATATGTTTTGAGAAAAAATTATTGCTTTAATATATGATTGTAATCGTATGCATTTTTGTTATTGTGACACCATGGGTTCATGCCATGATGAGCTAGAGGGGTTAATCAGCATGGGTTGAGTTAGACAAAAGGCCTGAGCTGATGAGCCCATTCGCTATTGAAATTAGTTGGGCCATGTTAAACCTAGAAATGGGCTAAATTGTTATCGGCCCAATTAAGCCTTCTTTTCTGACCGGGCTGCTCATTTCCGGTTTGAAAAGGAGGAACGCAGTGGGACTAAAATGGAAGTAATCGCAAGGCTCAGGAGGAGGTTTCCTCGTTCTGCACTTGACTAACGCCTAACTTCGCCTCCCGCAACTGCATGCTCTCGCTCCCGACTTCTTCGTTAGTCGTCATCCTCCCCCCCCTTCTGTCGTCAACCCCGAGCTTTCTGATTTCTTCTGGTCCTCGATATCGGCAGAGTTTTTTATTCATCCATCTCCTCCAGGAAACGTGGGATTTACGCCTCTTTTGGTATATCCCGAGACACTAGCGATCTTCGCAGCTTTTTGGTCTTGTGGCTGTTAGATTTCTTTGCTGTTGCAGTAATCTTTTGATCCTGAGAACTCTTTTTCTAGCGATTTCTTCACCGTAAAGTCATATTTGTCATGCGTTAAGGATATATGAAACAGTAGTCTTTCCTTCTGTTAATTATGAATCAGTGATCTTTCCTCCTTTTCTCGCGATGCCTTGAAGAAAACCCTCATCTCTGTTTGAAATTTTGGTGGGTCATCTCTGAGAAAAAGAAAAACAAAGGAGCTCTGCTTTAGAGCGGGTGCAGACATTGAGTAAGAAGCTCTGACCTTATTTGCATGATGTTGTTTATGCACATTTGACTAGGCTTGATGGGCCATGATTACTTCGACAACAAGAACTGAGATGATATTGGAACCGTTATTAGAGCTTTAGAGCAACATCTTTGTTGTCTTTATAGTTGTTTTTGAGTTAATGTATTACTCTGCAAAAATAAAATATTATATTTGGATAAATACGCATGTCTAAGATTCAAAGAGTGCAGCTAATAAACAAAAGCAGCGTAAGTTACCATCTGGCTACTGTATTGGCGTTTGTGTTCTCTGCAACCAGAGGGAATTAGGAGCACGTTTCTCTAGTACTTTATGCTTTGTGATGCAACCCTAGCCTTTATTCGTAGGGTCATACCACACAGACTGAAGCTTGGATGGAAGGCTTGTATGTAAAGAGTAATCCCAATAGTTATTAGTTTTTGGTGATTTTATGCATTGTAGGAGGATTGTCCAAAAATTTATGGATTTATAACAGCTTATTCTACAATTTTCCCATACATATGATTGAAAAGGGAAGAAATTGGTAGGCAAAATGATATAGAAAATTGTTAAAAAGGAGCTGAAAATAATGTTTTTGGACTTCAAAGCGAGTTTTTAATCTTTTATTGATTGTAGTCGAAAATAGGAGGACCTACCTCTAATTTCCCATATAGTTTTGTTTTGGCACGGGAAGCTATAGTAGATTTGCGGGTAATATACAATAAGGTTTAGGGGAAATTTGGTCTTTAAATTTCGACAAGGAGGATGCCCTACCTCATTCATATGGCGAGGATGGTCATGACCATTGGATGTGGGTTGATTAACGGTCCTGAAGCTCGCCACTTGGCGCCAGCTTGATTCAAGTTGATACAGACCATCTATTAGCCATACTATTGATGGGACATCCCATAATGAACCAAAACTCAACTTAGCTGATTTTTCAAGTATTTAAAGGCAAAATTGGATGATTTTTCATAGACATTTTCAGCAAAGATTTTGCTAGCCTTTGGAGGAGATCTAACCTATCACACAATGATGAAGTGGGGATCTGATTCGTCGTTTCTTCGAGTTTAAGTTCATTGTCTTCTACATGTTTTCTCATTCTTCTTCATTTACTTCCGTAGTTTTCCCATAATTGAGCCTCCTTCGTGTAATTCCTTCTCTATTTCATCTCTGTTTTGAGATTGGACATCTATTGATAATATAGAACTTATTATTTCGTATTTCGTTAAATTTTTATGTGTTGTTGAGATTAGATATTTTGTGTAGAAATGTTTCTATTTCGATGTTAAACTCATTACATGCACTAGTTGATTTAATTTGTGTGTAACCATTCTAATTTTTAATTATTATTAAAATTTTTATTTTCTTGCATCAGTATCTTATTAATGTTCTCCGTTGTAATAGATCTCTTCTTATGTGTACGAATAGTCATGTGTTAATACGTGAATATTAAATCTTATCGTTTCGAAGACAACTTCATATATATTTTCCGTAGAGATTCTTATTGCATCTATTGGATATTACATATATAGGGTTTGTATCCATGCCTATATCACAATGCTACACCTTTGAACTACTCAGTATCTCTCCAAAAAGTTGGTGGGTTTAAGTCTCTCCATCCACAAGAAAAAACCCATTTACTTCCTCACCATTTTTTTTTCTTCAGTGCTTTGTTTGCTTGCCTGCTTCCTATTTGCCCTACAAATAAAAGAAATGTACAAGTTTCGCTATACGAGCTTGTGAGTCACTCTCATTTCTTTCGACTGAACCAAACGCAAAGAAGAAGAGTGTTCTCCTGAACCTAGAAATTAGATTGGAGTTTTTATTAACTATCATCAGCGGTTTAGCTTCACTTGAGTCTTCACTCTCTTTAATGATGCTGAATTTGTGTTTATGAGGGAAGGGTAAACCATGTTGTGGGGTCATCGAGAGATTTTTTGTTAAGGTGATGTGCGTTTCATGATATCATGATATGGTGTTGTGGTAAACCATGTCATGATATCATCGTTTTAATTTTGAAAGATATCATCTTTTTAATTCTTCTGCACTTGGTTGTTCGCTTTTCTACTTTTTTATCAAATTTCTTCAAATAGCCTTCAACAATATATCCTACATCAGGTCCCCCTACTTGAAAAGAACTCCCTTTTGAGCTATATGAATGGAGTGGATCTTTATCATGATGATATTCAAATAAATTAGCTATACTGAAAGTTGGGAAATTTCAAGGCTTGCTGGGAGATCTATGACATAATCATTGTTATTGTTTTTCTTCATGATCAATTAAGGGTCGACCATTTTTGGTTTCAGCCATTTTGGGTTTCAACTTATTATAAGTGCCAGCTGGAAAACTTTATTTTCGTTGGAAAATCATAACCATGTCTCTAACTTCAAATGCCTTCTCTTTGTGATACTTGTCGATAGCTTCTTTATACTTGGCATTTTACTTGTGTAACTTCTGTTGAACAGATGCTTGGGTTTTGATTTTCTGGGCAAAGTGTTTAGCAACATTACTATATCTGGGAATTTTGGGCGCTTTAGATACCTTGGATCAATTATACAAAATGATGGCGAAATAGATAATGACGTTATTAGCAGGATTCAAGCAGGCTGGGTAAAATGGAGAAATGCTTCTGGTGTGTTATGCGATAGAAAAATCTCATTCAAAATTAAGGGTAAATTTTATAAAACTGTAGTAAGATCAGCGATGATATATAGTGCTGAATGCTGGCCTGCAAAGAAGAAACATACAAATAAAATAAATGTTGCAGAAATGAGAATGTTAAGATGGATGTGTGGATATACACGAAAGGATAGAATGAGAAATGAGTATATCCGAAAGAAAGTTGGTGTTGCACCAATTGAGGATAAACTTAGAGAAAGTCGGCTTCGATAGTTTGGACATCTAAATCGTAGGCCAATTGAAGCTCCAGTTAGAAAAATTGAGTTATTAGATTTTGCCCATGTACAAAGAGGAAGAGGGAGACCAAAGAAGACATGGCAAGAAACTATAAGGAGTGATCTTAGTTACTTAAATTTAGATAAAAATTTGGTAACTGATAGAGCGCAATGGAAACAAAGGATTCATGTAGCCGACCCCACCTAGTGGGATTAAGGCTTGGTTGTTGTTGTTGTTGTTGTTGTTGTTGGTACTAGGTCGAGAGTGTGCTTATGGGTTCTCTGGGACACAATCTTGAATGGGGTCTTCTTGGTTGATCAATTGATCATGTTGTTATTGACAAACTCTGCTGGTTTTAGGAATTAATCCCACGGCTTCGACTTGTTGCTGCAAGGCAGTGAAGTATATTACCTAGTGTTCTATTGACTATTTTAATTTGGTCATCTATTTTTTTATGGAATGACTTTTAGTACAAGTCAATGCAAAAGAGTACGCCAAAAGTGGTTGAGAAATTTAAAGTCTTGATCAAAGATAAATTGACTTTCGTACTGCATAAGATGAAGTGCGTCATCTTTGAAAACCTATCAACAACAAAAATGGAGTTGAAAGAGCATTAAGTATGGGGTAAACCAAGGATGAATCCAACAGAGTTATTCTCCCAAGGTGTCATTGGGACAGATAAGAGCATGTAGAGGCTAGTGTTTTGTGATTGTCATTTGTTTGTTTGGTAGATTGTACACTTTTGAACAGACCAATTCACATCCCTCGCCAATAATAGCGTTCTTCCACCAATGCGATTACCTTGTCTCTGCCCACATGTCATCCATGCAGCTTTGAAATTAACTTCTGCTATAAGGAGCCCCTAAGGATGCATAATTGATCTTTGAAGAAGAGAAAATCATCTTGTATTAGGTAGGAACCTTTCGACGACCCATTCATGAGGTTTTCCCACTCCTCCCTGAGTTTCCATCATTGTATAGTTCTCTTAGGTAGTCGAATCGTGCCACCTCAGTCCGCATTGTCACTATACAAGCTTGCCTGTCAGCTAAAAGCATTTGCAGTATTGTTTAGTTAACAAAACTAATGCTTAATTATAAAAGTAATTATTGTAAGTGATCCACCTACATGCATGTGATTTAGATCTTGCTAGTTATTTGTATTTCAGATCTCAATGGTCGATGTGAAGCAAGAGGTCCTTATGAATGAGGTACTGGTCCTAGTGTTTGATGGCTTGAATTATTGTATAGAGCTCCAACTCATGTGTGGTCCACTTCTATCTTGCCTCGTTGAGTTTCTCATTGTGAAAGGGAACAAGCCTGCTACCTTGAGAAAGAATGTCTCCAATGCCAACAACATAAGCATCTGTTTTGCACCTCGAACACCTTCTCAAAATCTAGTAGTATTAAGATTATTGTTGTGGTCAGTTTCTCTTTGATCAGGAAAAAGCTCTACTCCACTTCTTCACTCCACTAGAACTTTCCTTTGCTTGACTTCATGTCCTCGGTGATGGGTGCCATAATAGCACTGGAATCACAGATAAAGCACCGATAGAAAGAAGCCAGCTCATGAAAGCTATGAACATCACTAGTGTCTTTGAGTTGGGGCCATTTACGAATGGCCTTGACCTTCTCCTCATCAACCTAAATCTTTGCAACATTGACAATGAAATCCAAAAGGAGAAGTTTATCTATTAGAAAACTACATTTCTTAAGATTTATGTGTAGCTTGTTCTCCTGCAGCACTTGTAGCACTTCCTGTAGATGTTTCATGTGCACCTCCTTTGTCTCGTTATAAACCAAGATGTCATCAAAGCATATGAATACAAACTTGCCAATGAAAGATTTGATAGCCTGCTTCATCGATCACATGAATTTGTTGGGGGGATTTGATAGGTTAAAGGGCATTACCATCCATTTGTACCTACTCTCTTTGGTCTTTAATGTTATTTGTCTTTTGGGTGGGTTCGAACTTGAAAGTATCCACTCCGAAGATCAATTTTGGAGAAGATGTGTGCACTTCTGAATATATCCAGCTTGTCATCTAGACTCGAGATTTGGAAGCTATATTTCACTGTTATTTTGTTGATTGCACGACTGTCAACATACATTTGCCAGCTTTTATCCTTCTTTGGGATTAATAGAGCTGGGACAATGCATGGGCTCATACTTTCCTGGAGGCTCATTGGAGCTCATGTGGTAGTGGGATAAATTTGGTGGGCTAGCTCTTGGGATCAAATCAATGTGATGTTGATTGTCATGCTTAGGAGGCAAACTGGCCAGCAATCCATCGGGAATCATATCTTTGAACTCCTCCAACAAAGTTTGCAACGTCTTCGGTATAATTGTAATGCTTCTAAACCCTTGATGATGAGAAACACGACTATTCTTGCCATCTTCATGTCTGCCTCGAATACCTATTTAAAATAATAATGAAAGTGTTTCCCAACTTTATTGTGGTAGGAATGTGTATTCTCACAGTAAGGGATTAATGTAATGAATGTTTACATCAAATTACCATGGCCTCCCTAATAGTTGATGACACGTATCCATATCAACGGCATCATAGATAATTTTATCTTTGTATTTACCAATTGAGAATGGGAGATGACATTCCTTTATTACCTTCACCTCACTAATAGATTTGATCCAGCCAAATTTGTAGGGGGATGGATGCTGTGAGTGGGGATCTGTAGTTACTTCACAATATCTTGAGAAATAAATTATCGTTAATGCTACGGTCGATGAGAACATTATACAGCTGCTGATTTATCTGATCTTCGCTCTAATTAGATTATGACGTTGTGAATATTCCTTGATGGCTGGAGTCATCAGCACCATTCGTCTGATGACATAATTGCAGCGTTCACGTACTTCTTCTAATATATCCTCTGTATTGATGGCCAGCCCCTCATCTACTCTGACATTCTTATTGTTGTAGTCATCACGAGTAGTATTTGAGCCATTACAAGTAGTATTTGAGCCATTGCAACCATAGTAAAGTCCCTTATTGGTTAGCCTCTCCAATTGAGCTTTGACCTTCATGGCGAGCTTTGACGTGGAAAGCCCCGTCAATTGTTCAGGCTGTGTGCAAAGTCACTTGGTCTTGGATGGAAACTCAAAGGTCATTAATGAAATAGGCAACTTGCTGCGCTGGTCTCCACAACTACTGATAATTTTTGATACTTTTGGTACAATATTTGCTCGTAATCGGGTGGAAGAAACCTTGCATACATCAACTTGTGCATCTTATGCCTTGACTAAATAGGGTGTTTCCCTTTCTCCTATGTTTTGTTTGTAGATGATCCCTCTTGGCCGAAGCATTGCCTTCAGCTTGTAGGCGATGTAATTCACTTGCTTGTCTTTTAGAACACTCATCAACTTGCAAAAATTGTCATCTTTCGTGATCCAATCTAGAAACTCTATGATCTCAAGGTTTCCCAAAAAATTCGGTATATTTGCACAAACAAACTTTTGAGTAGGACGCTTGATCACGATCTCAAAGCATTGGGTCTATGTTTGCTACGAATTGTTTGTCGGACCAAGATCCATCATTGGGGAAAACTCAATTTGAAAATGATGTTTGGTTGTTAGTTACTATTGTTATGCTTCCATTTTCCAGCTAATTTTGGGCCACATAAGAGAGAATCTCAGATGGTAGAATCTCTTATATATTACAATTTACAGTGCAATTGATTGGCAGCTCCTTCAATTAATGGTTTTTCTTATCTTCCATCAAGCTGCAATAGTTATGCTTCTTCCTTCAAAATTTCTTTGGTTCACACGTTATAATACTGGACTTCTATTTGTATGATTTAAAATCTGAAGTTCATTTAAAATTTTCATTTATCATGTTATTTGTAGATTTACATGATGATGGCAAGTTCAACTGATGACCTGGAAAAGACAAGTGATAACTGCACACAACATGCAGCAGAGGATGAGTATGAAAGACTTGTTACTCCAAGCCAGACAAGCACACCTGATATGAATGCTTTACCATTCCGTGAATCAGCTGAAAGCCCCAGATCAGCTATTTGGTGGATGAAGGCTCTATTTTGCTGCCTGCTGCTTATAATGTTATCTATAGCATTTGTGAAATGGGGCATACCGTTTGCCTTTGAGAAGGTATTATTTTACATTCTGATATCTTTTGTAGTTTTCTCTTTTTCTATTCCTTCTTTTTGTTTTTTTCCTTTTTCTTTTTGTTTTTTTCCTTTATATTTTTTTATTAAGGTGGTGTTCTCCTAGCCTAGTAGAAAAAGAGCTTGCTTAGATACTAGAGGATCTTAGATTTGAACTATGCTATTATAATTTCTTAGTGAGGTGAGGGAAATTGTGGTGTCCGAAAAAAAAAAATTGACTAGGAGCCCTTGTGGGTTGGATGTCAAGTTCTTCTATTAAATATCTTTCTCAAGTTAAGCTTTCAGCACCTAAAATGTAGCATTTCATTTATGCTAACTTTGATCTAGCATTTGTCTAGTATGGACATTTAAATGATGTTTTCTTGCTGTTACAACCAATGATTCAGTGAAAATTGTATTTTATCCCTTTCTGTTGTAACTGCTATAATGTACTTTTGTGTTCAATTTTACCTCTATTTGATGATTTAATAAGATTATGAAATCATGATTCAGGTACTAGTTCCAATGATGCAGTGGGAAGCAACTGCATTTGGAAGGCCAGTTCTTGCTCTTGTCCTGGTGGCCTCCCTGGCACTGTTCCCAATTGTCCTACTTCCTTCAGGACCTTCCATGTGGCTTGCAGGAATGATCTTCGGTTATGGGCTTGGTTTTCTCATAATCATGGTTGGATCTACCATTGGCATGGCATTGACCTTTTTTTTTGGTTCTTTATTTCGTGAGCATCTTCATGTAAGGCCTAGTGATCCATGCTGCTTTTGTTACAATACACGAGTATCAATCACGAAAGTTAACTGTTTACTTTTTTTTGTGGAATATACAGGCATGGCTGAAGAGATGGCCTGAGAAGGCATCTGTAGTAAAACTGGCAGGACAGGGGAGCTGGTTCCAACAATTTCGAGTTGTTGCACTTTTTAGAATTTCCCCTTTTCCATACACAATCTTCAATTACGGTGTGGTTATTACAGACATGACATTTGGACCTTACATTTGTGGTTCTATTGCTGGGATGATACCCGAATCTTTCATCTATATTTACAGGTCAGCTGTTTCCATTTTTCAACTCTAGCTATTGCATATCAGTCGTATGTTTTGCATCACATCCATAAATCTGAGAGAAGTCTGAATTGATGACACAAAGTATGGGCTAATTCAGAAGTTGAGTTAAAAGAATATGTTTTCCTCTATGGGCTTTTTTCATATTTCTTTAATTAGTATTCAAAAGCCAATGCTTTCTTATATAAAAAATGCTGTTTAAAACATGGGATCAGGAGAACTTACATATGTCTAAACAAAGCTATTCATTGTCGTAAGCCTCTGTTTGGTAATTGATTGGTGCTCAAGTTGGTCATGATTATTTTTTTAAAAAAATAAAATAGCATATACAATTCTCAATATATCAACCAATTTTATTTAATATTCTCACAATTAACTAACTTTATTTTTCATCATATATATATATATATATATCAAAAAATGCTCTATATTTTGTTTATAAAAAGTTGAAAAAATAGTTATGACCAACTTAGCTACCAACCAAACAAAGTCGAGTTAGAATTTTTTTCCTATTTTTTTGCTAAATAGATAGAGATTGGTACTTATTTGTTTCCCATCTTTAAAGTAATACTGATATAAAATGAAGAAACTTTTTGAACACTAGCATCATCAATTCAATATACTCTGCAAAATTGCATCATTATGTACCAAAAAGAAGTACATTGTATGTTTATTGAGGAATGTTATGTAGCCCAAAAAATGACTAAAAAGATTGAATTCCAAGTAAGAAAAAAGAGGTTACTTTTTTTTTTTTTCTGATGCTAAAAGAGATTACTTTTGCTTACATGGCAATGGTGTCATATCAGAAATTTTGGTTGTCTTTAGTCATTTTTTAGAGCTATCTAGCATGTTCCATAAATGAGTTTCCCATGCTATCTATGTATACAGTGGACGGCTGATACGAACTCTGGCTGATATGAAGTACGGAAACTATCACATGACTCCGGTGGAAATGGCTTACAACGCAGTATCGTTTGTAATTGCTGTTGCCTTAGTTGTTCTCTTCACTGTTTATGCACGAAGAGCTTTGAATGATCTAAAAATGGCTGATAAAGATTTTCAGGATACCACCCATGGCCAAGGTGATATTGAAGTCGGAAGCCTGTTCCAGCAAAAACATAGGATACCAGCTTCTTCAGACAGTTTACAATGAATTCATTTAGTTTTGCCTGTTTGATTTGATGATACCGTGAATACTTTTTTTTTTTTTTTTCTGCAGGTGAAGTACATAACGATAAAGATTAATATGAAGGGGATGATGTGAGATCAGCAATATTATTTCTCTTCTCTTCTTTAGCATGATCAAATAGTACTGAAATTTACATAATATTTGGAACCCTCTTTTTTCTTTTTCATAGCATTATTCATATTCTTTTCTTTAGTATGATGAAAATAGTCCTGAAATTTACATAATATTTGGAACTCTTTTACACCTTGTTCAAATAATTGGTGCTTATTTTTAATGGGAGTCTATCTAAGAGGCCTTTTTGTAATATATATATATATATATAAAATAGGGAAAAATGTTCTGGGGCAACACTTGGTGAAACCATAGACTTGAAAGAGTTTCAGGGAGGTCTTTAACTCAATATTCATACTCGCCCCACCCTAATTTCCTTGTCTTCCCTGTCACCCCGGTGTGACTCCCAGTGTAGCAGCGATGTGGAGCGTCAGTAGCGCAAAGTGGCAGCATCGAGGCGTGGATTGGCGACAGTGAGCTGGGAAGCGGCACAATGAGGTTTTTTGCAAACTCCATTGCAGCGGCGAGGCACGAACTGGCAGCAGCTAGCTGGAGCAATGTAGTGAGGGATTTTGTAAACTCCGTGACAGCGGTGAGGCGCTAACTGGCAACAGCGAGTGGGAGTGATGCAGTGTGGGATTTTGCGAACTCCGCTACACCGGCGAGGCGTTGACTAGCAGCGCCGTAGCGAAGGTCTCTGCAAACTCCACGATAGCTGCGAACGGCGCGAAGCGTACGGCTTCTGTGAACTACACAGCAGCCCTAATTGCTCCGACTGTGTTTTTTCGCGTCCCGACTAGCTCTAGGGAGAAATTTTTCTTGCACCAGAGTATTAGGGCTAATACTGTGCACAAGCTAATTAGCGCACGATACATCAGTATGTATGATCACTTTCATCCACGTGTCATGTGCTAATTGGGCTTGTGCACTGTGCACCGATGCACGCAAAAATTTCTCCTCTAGACAGGCTCCCCTCCGGATCTCTACATGCCGCACACGAGAACCAAGGAGCTGGCCCCTCCCGATCTCCACTTGCACATGATTTTTTTAATGAGGTGGGTATGTTTGAGTTGTTCTCGAACTTTTCCCAATTTTATAATGAGGTGGGATAAGTTATGAGTTAAGAATATAATTCGAAAACTCGTATTCATTCCATTAGAGGTGAATTGTGACAGGTTAATCAAATACGGGTAGAAATTTTTACTTGTATCCACCTCTAGTATATATATATATATATTATTTTTTTTTTGACATAAAGATCGATATAAATCAAAAGAATCGACTTATAGTATTGAGCAGGAAGCAACACAATATACCAAGCTATATCCACCTCTAGTATATTAAGTGTCCATAAAATTAAACAAATACTTTTTAATGAAAGTGTGTGTATTATAATTTATTAAATATGAATAATTAATATGTCAAATTTATTATAGGATTGAGGTAATTACTTTATTATTAAATAATTTTTTTATTTTACAACTTAAATCTTTAAAATACAATAAATTTATTGAAACTTTTTTTTTGTGGCTGTGATTGCTTAAACTTTTTTTTAAATATATTTATAAATACATGTCTAATAATAATTTTTATTTTCAAAAAATTAGAGGAATTAAATTTTAAAAAATAAGAGAATATAAAATTTAATATATAATTTAAAAAGTAAGTAAATGCTAGGATAGAAATGCTCGTATGGCTATAAATAATAAATTTAACTAAAATTCATATTTAATAATAGTATTTTGACAAAAATAATAATTTATTTATCTATTAATAAATTATATAAAAAAATTTAATTGAATTTAATATTTGGGATGTGCAGCGTTGTGCTACAGATTATCAAACAAAAGGAAATAATAATAATAATAATAATAATAATAATAATATGCTACTGATTATTCCTATCAAAAAAGAAAAAAATAAAAAAAAAATATGATACTGATTATGATTTAAAAAAAAAATGCTACTGATTTTACTGCTTCGGCTTCGGCTTCGGCTTCGGCTCTGCATACGGCAAAGCAGCAGCTGTTGTGCTCCATCGGGTCATGGCGAAGGCACTTGGGCGATTCTCTGTCTACTTCTCCAGACGTAACCCCCTCTGCCCTCGCCAGCTCTCGTATTCCTCTCAGTCCTTCTCCTCACCCTTCTCCCACTTACCCGACGTCCTTAGACTCCGTTACCCTAACATCTCACTCTTCTACGCCGCTCGCCGCCCCCTCTCCATAGCGCCTCCTCTCCTCCACCTCCTCCCCAACTTCCACCGCGGCTTCTCCTCCAGCTCCAACACTAACAACCCCTCTTCCTTCGATTGGTCCGAAGACGACGAAGACGACGGCCGCGGCAAGACCAAGACGAAAGAACCGGCGGATAGAAGCAAAAACCTGTCGCCTCCTTACGATCCCTTCAGCAAGAAACCTGTAGTGGAGGAGCCCGATGACCCCTCCAATCTTCAAGAGATCTTCCACAAGATGCGGACAGAGGGCCTCACCAACAACGCCGTCAAGATGTTCGACGCTTTGTCCAAGGATGGGTTGACACACGAGGCTCTCGAGCTCTTCTCCGTCATCAAGGACAAGGGCGCCATGCCCGATGTTGTCGCCCACACCGCCGTCATCGAGGCGTATGCCAACGCTGGCGGCCACTCCAAGGAGGCCATTCGCACTTTTGACCGTATGCTCGCCTCCGGAGTCCTCCCCAATTCCTATACCTACGCCGTCCTAATCAAGGGCCTGGCCAAGGACTCCAAGCTCCTCGAGGCACGAAAATTCCTGATGCAGATTATGGAAAAGGGGATGCAGCCGAACCCATCCACCTACCTTGCCGTCTTCGAAGCCTACCTACGAATGCAGCAGCTTGATGATGCCCGAATCCTGCTGGAAGAGATGAAGGTAAATGGCTTCCGCCCGGACGAGAAGGCTGTCAGGGAGCATCTGAGTAAGCGAGGGCACGTGTTCAGAGGCATCATAAGCCTGCTCTTCGGCAAGTAGAATGGGGGATCCTTAATTCTTTATCTCATTCAGCAAGTGTTCTACGAAATGCCAAGACGAACATGAAGAAAAGACGAAGCCTAATGTGTATGTGCAGTACTCTTCCCGGTCTCCTTTCCTTTGCTTTGTAGTGTTCTACGAAGTACTTAATCTGATTATTGGTCCCAATCAGTGCTAATGTTAAAAAATTGTTGGATAAATGCTGGTTATGCTGTTTGTTTTCCACCATTCTAATTTACACTACAACCAATTGTGTGGTCAGGTCTTTGGAGGTAAAGCCGATTTCTATAAATAATATCACAAAATCAAAGAAGTTAATTAGTATTTTCATGTTCATCTTTGGGTATTTTTAAATTACAGCATGACCATTATGAACTTTCAAATTTTATGTTGTTGTGCTTAAATTGCATTGGGAAAGAACTTCAACAAGCTAGAGTTTTCATTTGCTCTCTTTATTATTTTGTAAGGAGGGTCTGCTGATGAAAAAGTGGGTCTCACCTGCTAATGTGGTGCACATTGATTGAGCTTGTGTACCGGTGCATACAAAACTTTGTCGAGTTTAATGGAAAACAGACCCAAAAAGTTTTTTTTTTTTTTATGGAGAAACATAAGAAACAAAAGTTACCTGAGATTGTATATGATCTCAACTTCACAGTTCATAATAAATTAACTAGTTGTTCAGACCTGGACTTTGGAGTTAATACACAAAAGCTCTAAATTGTAGTTACAATTAAGATGATTGTTTTTTTTTTTGTTGATGAAATTAAGATGAAAGTTATTGGGTGAGAAAGAGATTTAGAACTTTAAATAAAAGATCCAACAAGCAACAGATGGCTGTTGTCCAGACTGAATGGTTATATTGGCAGCTTGTTGAAAGGAATAGTTATATGGAGCACAATTAATTCTTTCTTGTTGGTGTCTATTTGAGCCAATCTAATTGGCTCAAACAGTTGTTGTTTCCCTCTGAAATGAGATAATAAAAAAGAATATTCTAACAAAAAGTGAGGTTTTTCATAAAACTGCTGCACTCTAAGTAGATTGCATAAAAAGATGATTAGATGAAAAGAATAGGTCACCTCATGGCTCATGCATTCGGTCATCATAACCACTAATTTTATGGAGTACGTAATTACGACATTGTAGCACGAGAAGAGGGGATTTGGTTCTCAACTCTTCACCTCTATCAATGTTATTTTCATAGCCATGGTTGATCGATCCCTGTTAAAATTTTGTTGATTTTGATGATAATAATTATATTTAATATTTATTTGAGCTAATCTTCTTGTATAGAATATGTCATTATCTTTCGTCTGGCAAGATCAATGCTATCTCAAAAACATCTTTTTCTATCAAAAATAAAAAATAAAAAAATTTGTCTTTACAGAGAAGCCAAAATCATATGAAACAGTTAGAATGATTTGCGGCTTTTAATTCAATACTTTTAGATATTTATATTATTTAAATATTAATATTATGTAAAACTTTATGATATTTTAAAATTATTATTTATTTAATTAAATGTTATTATATTATTATAAAAAAAATAAATATTATTATGGGAAATAAAAATATTTTATTAGTAAAAATTGCGTTGAATGTGAGAAATTTTATTTATTATTTTATTGAAGTATATGTTAGATGTAGAATAAAATTATTCTTTAAAATTAAAATTTGTGTAAAATGTCATATTAAGATGGTTTTTTGATATTTAATTATATGTATGATATGAAATAAATATAAAATATTGATAAAATATTTTTTAAAAAAACAATTTAAAAGATTTTTGGTCTCCAATCAAACAGCCAAAGTATGTCTCTCACTCATCTTTCTTTACTAAAATGCATAAAGTGATGCGGGACAGATGAATTTTAAATAATTTTATCAAAATTAAACAATGCAGTTTAGAGATCAATAATTTTATAAAGCAGATTATTCACAAACTAATATTTGAATATCAGAGAATAATTTTGTGATGATTGAGAAATTAATTAAGTCCGCAAACCAATTACTTTTAAAATTCTAAATAAATTAGATCAAAGGTAATTGAGAAATTATCAATTCAGATTAAGGCACAATCCAGTTTTCAACAAATCAGAAACGGAGAACAGGATTGAGGGTCTCACAATATTTAACCAACAACAATTCAAATTCACTCAATAATGAAAGGTTGCACTGGCGGAACAAGTTCGAGCAAATCACAAGCGAGCAGAATGATCCAGAGTACTCGATTTAACCAGGTTAAAGGTTGCTGAAATTCGTACTTGAATCGGAAAATTTCAGGGATCACGTTGTAATTTTCCAAAAAAAAATAGGGCTCGGTCAGCTAGGGCGCACGTGAGCTCGGGTTCGGGTGCGGGCGCAGGCGGGCGCAGACGCACAGGAGCGCGGGAGCTGGCGCACAGGCGGGCGCGCGGGCGGCGATGCTGGC
>JAEMOT010000082.1:0-60203 GCA_019297695.1 Apostasia ramifera | reverse complement strand
GGTGGCGCGCTAAGGCAGGCGCGCGGTCAGGCGCACAGGCCAAGCACAGACGCGCACGAGCACGCTAACAGAGTGGTGCTCGCGGGCGGAGAGCGTCGGGCGGAACTACACCAGGGCGTCGGGTGGAGCCGCTGAGGCGCGTCGGCGTAACAGGCGCTAGGCGGGATCGCGCCGTCGGTGACGTCGAGGCACGACGACACATCCACGTCAGATCGGTGTCAGCAAACTGGGAGCAGGAACGCAGGCTAGCAGGCGGAGTGGATGAGGAGTCGAGGTGAATGTTGGATGGTGCAAGATAGCTGGAAGGTGCAAGATGAATGGAATCGAATCCGGAGTGAAGAGTTGGGGCGGGTGTAGCTAAATGGTATGGCATAAGGGAATTTTTTTTTTAATTGTTAATATATGACAGAAATTTTACTTAATAAACTATCAATAAATTATATACGTACTTAAGTAACGCAAATTATAGATTTATTCATATTACTTTGTCACAATTAATTGATTATATAACTAAAATAAATTATTAATTTGTTATTAATGTTGGCTAATAATTAATTCTTAAGTGGTGTTCTGCTGGTTGCGTAAATACTATAAATTATGTTATTATAATTTTTAAATCAGATAGAAAAAATTATGATGCCAAAGAATAAATAAATAAATTATTTATGATCTCAGAAGGGAGAATGTCCTTTTAGGTAATTAACTTTAAATGCATAGTCAATTTATTTATTATTAACAATAATTAAAGGCGTAATTATATTGTTTAATAAGGAAAGTTTTGTGTTTTCTAACAAATCGATGTTTCAGTTGTGCGGAGAATTACTCAAATTAATGATTTGAGATTCTTAGCAAAGAGGTTAATTCCGATTTGTTATGTTTTTAAAAATCTATAAATACTGCAATCCCTCACATTTGTTATAAATATAATTATATAATAAGAACGAACGGTGGAGATTAAATCACAGTTTCGCCGGTCCGCCATGTCATCGTTTTAACAATTGCTGCGGGTGGTGACGTGGCGTGGTACGGCTGACGTGGACCGCTTGGAGCTCAGGCTGAGGAAGGTCTGGCGCGGTCTACCAGCGCGTCTGCCACATGCGAAAGTGTGGCGACCGGCGGGCTGACAACGTGAGTGATCCCCCCTCTGCCTTTGAACACCAAACACAAAATTAAACCGCTCAATATACGCCAATCGGGACGGGTTCGGCTATCTTTTGGATTTTTGGGCGCTAACTAAATTCCGGATCCCGCAGACGTGACACGTTGGAATTCGTCATAAGAACGGGGGTAGGAGGTGATGCTTCGCGTGCGGTAATCTCCTTCGGCTTTCGCAGAGCGGCAACACGTCAAAAGCCAACGACCGTGGAAAACTCGATCAATAAGAAGAGAGAAGATCGCCGAGGAGGCGGAGGGCAATCGCCGGCCGATTTTCCCTCTCCTCTCTCTCTCTCTCTCTCGATCTCCTCCCAATCTCCCCAAAGGATCAGCGACCTATCGAGGGATTTCTTCTCAGTTATCTCATCGATTTCGCTTGCATCTCAATGGCGGTGTCCTCCTGGGCTATGGAGCTCAACGGAATCGGCAATAGAGCTTTCCTTGGTCGAGAACTACCACAGGGCACTCCCCCACGTTTTAAATCGTTATCCGTAAGGCCACCGCAGCGGCGGATGGCGCCGGCCTCGGTGGCCTCCGTATATCTCCATCCTGCGCAGCCGCCGGCGTCGAGCTACTCACCATCCTACCTCGATTCTTTGGCTTATTCCTCCAATTGCACAAGCCGCGAAAAAGGAGGAAGGGAACGGCGAGATCCGATCTCGCCGCAGAAGTTGGACGAGTGGATGCGGGAGTCTGTGGGGGAGGTAATTAATTACATTGCACATTAATCTGATTCTCTGCTTGTCATTTGATTTTATATGAATTCTAAGCCATCCAAGGCTGTATTTGCGGTGAATTAATTAGATTGTGAGGAACATTGGCGAAGCCCCGTTTCTGGTGAACATTTTCTCGGGCATAGGAGGTTCGATCGACGGCGAAGGTCCTACGCCGGTTTCTCCAGCGCATTCATCGAGGTTGATCTTGGAGAGAGAGGCAGCTATTCCGGGTAGCTGGCCGTGGATCAAGAAGCGGTGGGAGGAGGATGATCAGGTGCCGGACGGGATGATCCTGGTTGAAGATCTCGGCCTGGATGAAGAGGCGGAGGAGAGCGTCAAAGAGGTCGCCTCTGCTTGCAATGAGGAACGCGATGGCGGCGGCAGCGGCGGTCGGAGGTGTGTGAGGACATGGGGATTGGTGATCCAGGGCCGGGGAATGGATTGTTCGGCGTGCTACATTCTGAACACATGCCGGGTTCGTTCATCCGTGGGGTACTGCACCCACTTCTGCCTGGTCAGAGCCAAGTGCTTCGGGGAGCCCGTTGCGGTGCAGTTCAAGCAGGCTTGGCTGCAGCAGTAGCGGAGAGGCAGTTGTCATTGATTGCATTGCTTCATCAGAAATTAAATTGCTGTGAATATATAGTTCGCTATCACATATTATTTTATAATTCTCTGTTGCAAATTTGCAATTTGTCTTGATCTTCGATCGGGATGTTAATTGTGGAGTTATTCCTGCAATTGTAAAAACTCCTCCCTTTTAATTTCCATCGGCATCATCATCATCATCTATCAGTTTTTAAAAGCATGGAGATTATTGTTCTACAATATTACTTTCTTTTTTTTTGTAGTGGTTGAAGTGATTTGCTGAAATCTATCACCTGATTGAATGATAAGTGCAAACAACTTGTATGGTTTGTTCTTGATTTGTTACTTATGGAAAATATAATAATTCATATATATTACCTCAACTCAAGAACAGTATTAGTTTTTGTCTTCAAAGTCAAACGTCTGTTGCTATCAAACAAAAGAAAAAGAAAACGTCTGCTGAAAATATAAATGCTCAAGGAGTTTGACGAGCATTTAAAATATCTATCTAATGTTGCAAATGCTTTTTAATAGAAGATTATTTGTAAATATCATTAAATAAAATAATTATTTTCTCTAGATAATATAATATAACATCAAGATAATATTAAATCAAATGCCCCCTTAATAAAAAACAAAATTTTATTTGATATCTTCCTTAAATCTTAGGATAAAAAAATTAACATTATTTTATAACATACATATTTTTCAAAAGATATTTTAGTGCAAATTTATACAAATTAAATATAATTTAGGCAGCAAATTATTTCACATCGTTTTATTTATCGCTAGTGCTATTTTTGAACTTCTAACTTTGAAATTTTTGATAATATATGGGAACTTTAATTTCTTTTAATTGGAATTAAGTTATGTTGTTTCTTGTTCTAATATAGCATGCAGTATATAAGTAAATTGTAAAGTTTGAGTTACAGTTTCTAATTTTGAAGAACTTACTAAATGCACGTGCGTTCATTTTGGGAGACTAGGAATTAAGAAATTTAATAGAAATTTTAGACTATTTGTCAAGTTTTCAAACTTCATTTTGGTAAATTTGAACTATTAGTTTTGAAAGCTTTGATTATGATAATTTTGGTATAATGTATGTGTTAATATTATCTTGAATTTAATATTATTTTTGGTATTTAATTTAAAATTCAAGATTGAGATATTTTTGAAGAAAAAGAAGGAGAGTTTGTTGAAATTATTATTACTTGTATTTTAGATATATATTAAATTACATATTTGATTTAATACATATTATATAAAATAAATAAATAAAATCCTTATAAAGGGGTGGTGACTTTGGATATGGTAGCAGCTAATTGAAGACTTTTTTAGAGAGTAAAAAAAAGAAAAAGAAAAAAAAGAGAAGAAAATTTAAAAGGAACGAAGACAAATAATAAGAATTCAATTCACGTGAAGGAAGCTTAGCTTAGCAATTATTTAGTGGTCTTCGGTTGGCATCTCATACTTGTTACTTTTTTATTAAAATTTTCTTTTTCGGTGAGATCTATCTTATTTCTCCTTTAAGATTATAAAAGGATTTTGATTCTCATTTATTTGCCCTTATTTACACTTAATTTTTATAGTAGATATTTGATTTCTTCTCTCCTCTATAGAAGTAGGCTATTTTACAGCCTAATCACATAAATTGACAGCATAAAGCTAAGAAATCATAATTAATGAGAACTAGAGACAGCATTTATGGGAAAAATAAACTCAAAGCATTGTGCAGCCTGGAAACCATTTGAAGCATTCGGAGCAATGAGATATCCAATGCAATATCAGGAACATAAAACCATAAATTTAAACCGAGTTTGAAAGATCCAGCTAAGCATTTTAAACTCAAGAAAATAAAATCCTACATAGAGTTCAGTAGTTTGGGTTGAACAAAAAAATATCAACCATAAAGTAGACAGCTGAAATTAGATTTTATCAAGACGCTCCCGTGTGCATAATGTCCAGCTAATTTTAAGTCCTCATGCGTCCTTCACGCATGCGACAAGTATAATCTAACCGTTCAAGATGATATAACGGTCGGATTGGATGTCCTCGCATGCGACTCCGATGGCGGGAGACAATTGCCGGCCGAACCGAGGCCTGATCGAGAAGGGAACGAATGGCCTCCGTGCGACGTATTGGCATTGGAATTGGATTACTTCACCCAAGATCGATCTCTCTCTCTCTCTCTCTCTCTCTGCAAGTGCTTTTTCATCTTTTGCCCTCCAAAGAAGATTCTTGACTGCTGTCGCCGGGGAGATGGAGGGGAAGAAGGCGTCGCAAATGTGGGAAAACCCTTGTCGTGCGTGATGAGTCTTTGCTTTTTTGTTTTATCTGATTCATGCTTGATACCCGGCAAAGTCTGCTGATTTGTAGTCGGAGGTCGTGGAATTTGTCTGCAGCTGTAGAGGTTCTTGTTAATTTCATACAGTGATTGAAATAAATTAAACCCGCTTTCTTGCTTGGGATGTGATTCGTGTTTGTGGGTGATTTGGGAAAAGGGGGGCTCTTTGCCTCGGGATCTGTAGTTGTTTGCCTCTGTTGATTTGGGATGATGATTTCCTAGGGATCCAAGAATCGTCCTTCAGGTTTTCGAATTGGGGTTTATTAAGAACTTCGAGGCTTTTAAAATCAAAAGAAAAAAAAGCTTTGAGGCTTTTGAATCAGTTTTTGCATTAGATATGGGTAAGCCGACAACCAAGAAGAAGAAATCATCCAGTGGTAAATCAATTGATGGCAACTCCCGAAGCAGCAAGTCTGGCGAGCATAGCCCGAGGGTTTACGACGAGGACACAACGATCTTTATTGACATGGCAAATGACATGAAGGAAGAAGGAAATAGGATGTTCCAAAGGAGGGACTATGATGGAGCCTTAGTGAAGTATGAGAAGGCCATAAAGCTTCTACCTAAGAACCATATAGATATTGCTTATCTTCACAGCAATATTGCTGCTTGTTATATGCAGATCGGACCAGAGGAGTATCACCGAGCAATCCATGAATGCAACTTAGCCCTTGAGGTTGCCCCCAAGTACACAAAGGCCTTGTTGAAGAGATCTAGATGCTTCGAAGCCATGAACAGGTTGGAACTTGCTTGCAAGGACGTGGATGCTGTTTTGAGTCTGGAGCCAAACAACCTCACAGCATTGGAGATATCAGAAAGAGTCAAGAAAGCACTTGAAGCGAAAGGGATTAGAATGGATGACAAGGAAATTGTTTTACCTCCTGATATTCTTCCAGTCAAAGAAAAACCCAAGAAGAAGAAGAGCAGCAAGTCTGTGGATAAGGTCATTGTGGCTGAGAATCCCGCACCAGAGAAGCCTGTCTTGCTGAAGGCTGTCTCAGAGGAAGTGAACCAAGTGAAGGCTGTTTCAGAGAAGCCTGTTCCTAAGCAGCTTGCGGAGGCTAATAAGGGGGAACAGATGAAAATTGTGAAGCTAGTATTTGGTGATGATATAAGATTTGCTCAGATCCCTGGAAATTGCAGTATATCACAGTTGAGAGAGACAGTTGGAAACAGATTTCCAAGCTTGAAGGCAGTCCTCATCAAATATAAGGACAAGGAAGGTGATTTGGTGACAATTACTACAACTGAAGAACTGAGGTGGGCTGAAGAATCTCGAGAACCCCAGGGTTCTGTGAGGCTTTACATTAGTGAGGTTAAGCCTGAACATGAGCCCATGTTTGAGGAGATTAAGAAAGGTTCAGAAGAACAAGGAAACAAAAGAAAAGATAACATCAATCTCAGTAATGGGAATGTCCAAAGTATTGGAGAAAAGAGTGACTCCTGTTGCATCAGTGAATGGATTTTAGAATTTGCTCGGTTGTTTAAAAACCATGTGGGTTTTGACTCGGATGAATATTTGAATCTGCATGAGCTTGGAATGAAGTTGTACTCAGAGGCTATGGAGGATACAGTCACTAGTGAAGATGCCATGGAAGTCTTTGACCTTGCTGCTGTAAAGTTCCAGGAGATGGCAGCTCTTGCCTTGTTTAATTGGGGCAACGTCCACATGTCTCGAGCTAGGAAGAGGCTATTTTTGTCAGAAAATGTTTCCAGAGAATCGTTACTGGCAGAGATCAAATCTGCATATGAATGGGCTAAAGTCGAATATGAGAAAGCAGGCTCAAGATATGAAGAAGCATTGAAGATCAAACCAAACTTTTATGAGGGTCTTCTAGCACTTGCACATCAGCAGTTTGAGCAGGCAAAACTTTCTTGGTATTATGCCATTGAAAGCAAGTTAGATCTGGACATTCAGCCATCACATGAAATTTTGGAACTCTTTAACAATGCTGAAGATAATATGGAGAGGGGATCGGAGGCATGGGAAGAGATTGAAGAGAAACGCTTGAAGGAACGCTTAAAACTCAATAAGAAGAAAATACTTCTGGAGAAAGTAGGTCTTGGTGAACTTTTCACACAATCTTCTACAGATGAAGTTGCAGAGAAGTCTTCAAATATGAGGTTTCAAATGCATATACTCTGGGGTAAAATTCTCTATGAGCGTTCCATTGTGGAATATAAACTAAACCTTCCAACATGGGAAGAGTGTCTGATGGCAGCTGTAGAAAAATTCAAACTCTCAGGAGCCTCTCCCACTGATGTTGCTGTTATGATAAAAAACCATTGTGCTAATGAGACAACTCAAGAAGGTAAGTCATTGTAACTTTAAGTAAATTTATAAAATTTTGTACATATAAGTGAAAGCCTTGGGCAGGAGATATTTGTTTCCAATGTTGTAGGTGTGGGGATATTTCCTCTGAACTCCATTATGGTTAAGCTAATTCCTATGTGTGTGTGGCTAATATGATCTCTTGTGCCATCCCTGTGAAGCTTGCTTATATTTACTGGGCATTATTATTGAACTTCATAATACAAGTAGAATGATCTGTTTTTTGTCCACGTAGTTAAACTATGGATCCATGTGAGTTCCAGATCCATGTTTACCCTTGTGTTAGTATAGTTGGATTAGTTTGTGTCGTTTAAATATTAAGTCAATATCTCATACCTGCGCAATTCAGCTGTATTGTAGGTTTTAACAGGGTTATGTGATAGTGTCGAAGCAATTGCTAGAATATTTGAACACTTTTTATTGCTTTACCTTTTATGCTATATTGTTCATTGAGCCTTTATCTATAGCTCTAGAATGAATATTTATTTCTTTTTATTAGACAGATTTGACATTATGTACTCTTTCTGTACAACCAATACAAGTATCTTTGTTTTCTTTTATTGTAATGCTTGTATTGATCTTTCGGTAAATATGATATCATTTTATCTAATCCTGACATTGGCAGCTGAGGTCATGGTTCTGAAGGTACTCTGACTAATAGCAATTAAAAATAGAATGTAATCATAGCTCGTAATAAGCAATATTGTGATCAGTCAGACTGACAAGTATAGATGCTTATAAGACTTCTTTGTTGCTTTGTGTTTGAGGCAGTTGAACTGGACTCTGGAGCAGCTGTTGGCATTGATCAAAATTTTTTCTTTCATTTGATGTAGGTTTGGGCTTCAAAATTGACGAGATAATTCAGGCTTGGAATGAAATGTATGATGTTAAAAGATGGATGAGTGGTGTTCCATCTTTTCGTTTAGAGCCATTGTTTCGAAGAAGAGCTCCAAAATTGCATTACTTATTAGAGCATGTATGAAACAGAGTTCTTGCTTGTAGCAAGGGAAGGTTTGTGGAGCTTTATTTTACTTCATCATGTGATAGGTAATTCTTCTATCTAAAGCTCTTCTGTTGATAGTTAATTTTTTCGTAATATAATCAAGCTTTAGAAATTCAGTACTAGGATTCTTCAGTCAGCTCAGCTGCATAATTAGCTTTTAATTTACTATGATGGACCCATGTCTTCAGTTAATTTGAATATTTCATCCATTTGGGACAGTGATTAAGTTATTGTTGTCCTTAATCTGCATGATTACTGTCGTCATATTCTCATACAAATCTCAATTATTATTGAATGTAACTTGGCTTTAACATCTGTTAATCAAATGAAACCTGATGAGTTCGAATTAGAGAAGTGTTTTCTTAGTAGTTGGGTAAGAAATTTGTGCAATGCTCTATATAGAAAATATCCCATTTGCTGTGAATGTGTAAACCCTTCATATATGCACCCTCTCTATGTTTCTCAATCATGAGAACCTCATTGTGGTTGGTACTTCTCATTGAGTTTTATTCGCACCTTTAGATCCTTGTTGCTATGAAAATGTTCAATCTAAGCTGGTGCTTTCCCTCCTCAGCTTTAAGAAAATTGTTCCTTTCTGTGCCAAGAAAGTCTGTAGCTTCTTTGATATCTTATGAAGCAAACCTTGACGCTAGCAGATAGTTTATCCTTGATGTCTGGTTTACTGATCTATCTCCTTTTATAATTTATTGACATGGATAGGTACAAGGTTCAGTTAATTTATCTGAATAATGTAAAGCAAATGTGCTTTACAGTGGTTATGTTTCACTGCAGTGGTTGCACATCTGTCTGGTAGTTCAGACATATCATATCATTTTACACTTGCACTTGACATATTGTCATGGAACTATTCTATAGCAATCAGATGTTTAATTTAAATCAATAAATATTTGTCTGTTTTTTGAATGTACAAAGGAAACATTATTGTGTAGGTGCAATGAGATCCTTGGCCTTCATCATCTGATTTTTGGAAAAAATTAGTGGATAGAACCTTTCTTTCCAGTGTAGGTGTGTTGAAAAAAAACCTCAATCCAGATCTCCCCTTATAAATTATGTATATTGCAATGAAGTATGAACATAGGTTACAAATACTTTTGAAAGTCTTGCATGTAATTTCATTTTTTTAAGAAAAAGCTGCTGGGAAGTGAAGAATAACCTAATAAAGGTTTTTTAAAACCTACTTAAATAGAAGAACCCATGTTTACTAAGGATTTTGACCTATTTATTGCTAACTTTGACGGACATATTAAGATTATAGGAAGAATGATTTGGGAAGAGTAGTAGTCTGCTGGTCTTTCTTTTTTTTTTAAATTTAATGCAACTTGAAAGGTTGGTCACTTTGAGGAATATCTTTGCTAAGCTTTTTGAAGGAATGAATGGTATCAATATTACGATGATATTTGAATTTGTGTGCTGGTCTCTCTCTATTTTGTTTGTTAAAATAATGTAGCTCAAGTTTCATGGTACTTTTTTCCACTAGAAAAGCACATTCCTTCTAGCTTGCCTGTTCCAAATCTTGTCATTCTAGAATTCCATTATTCACACTTCATCAAGTAGCTGCTCTCTCTGTGCTGCATAAGCCACCATTAAGGCACGCTTATGATTTCTCCAGGCTGCAATTTGCAGTCCTATCATCCATACATGTTATTTATGTTTGATGCTCCTGATTTCCTCTCTTTCACAGGCATATTATGATAATTTTTTCTAATTAGTGATGTCTAATTTTCATTTTTCATCTTCTGTTCAAGAAATTTCCAAATTCATTTGGTTTATAATCTGCAGAACTTTGATTGCCTGGTCCTCGCATTGAATTCTCTCCATGCTCAGCCTCAGGATGCGGTCTATCATACTTCCATATAGTTGTGTTAGCATCAGTAGGATCCATTCGTCCGACGAAGTTGGAAAACTCAATGGAAACGTGATTATATTTGTTATTTGTATTTTTAGAGAAGCAATTCTTCTCGTTGGATTCTTCCACGGCCAGTTCTGCTTCTTTGAGATGGCTTTCAGAAGATTGGGGATATCTTCTATTACCTGTGTGCTACTAGTTCATGTTACAACGCTGCTGGAGGATATTTGCCATGTTATTGTTTTCATATGTGAACATATCCAACTGGTTTCTACAGGAGACCAGTATTTTTTTTTTCTTGATAGGCTTGGGGGTTGTGGAGACCTTGTAAGTCTGTTGATACATAGAGCTGGATGAAGCGTGCCTTTTGGCTCTTTGGGTTTGTTTGAATTGTATTAAACAATTGGAAGAACATCAGAATATGTGAATGCACACAAAAATTAGCTAGTTCATCAAGTGATTTCTAGTGCTGAAGTAGCGATTTCTATATTATTATAGCTTAGACCTTTGATATCTTCATCATCTATAAATGCTGTACTATTCATTTTGCAAAAATTGTGAATTCAATAGGTTGGGTTGGTGAATTGATTCGATCTAAATTGGAACAGGGTCTGGTTTGAGCAGATTACATTAGTAATTTTGATCAGTTTGGATTAGGTCCTAAATTTTGAAGCATTTATTAAACAGATTGGGCTGAAATTGAGCTAATCAAGTCATGTTAAATTTAAGTTTGACCTAATTAGTATTCAGTTTATTAAACAGAGCGTATTTTCTTCACTTTCTTGTGAGCAAAATATTTGAGTTTCAAGTTAAATCTGTCAACTTCTATGCTATAGAAGCTCAAAGAAAAAGAATTATAAAATTTTTCAAAATTAGTTGTAGCAAAAGAGGCTTGGTTTTATGTTATTTATGGTTTAAAATTTAGGATTTTTAGAGTTTAACATTTAATATAATTTTTTTTTGTTATTAATTAACTTAAAAAATAGTTTTATATTTTAACACGTATCTTTTTCTTTCCATCACTTTGAGATCTCTAGTCTTCGTGCACGTTATAATTTTCCCACTTCAACTTCCGTTCAAATAATCAATCGATGGGGAGCCAGTGAATATTTTGTGGGTGTGTGTTTGTTAATTTTGAATTTAATTGAATTAACTTTAATCTGTTAAGTCATGTATTATATGATGGTAAGATTGTATTTTTTTTAATGATTAGCAAAGTTCACTTCTTACAATCTATTTGGCTTGTAGAAAAATATTTCTTTGCTTAGAAATTTCTTTGTTAGTTATAAAAAATAAAATTAGTTAATTAGAATGACATCGATGAGAAATATCCGCTCGGGAGCGGATTCATCGCAATTCTAATGCAAATTTATAATGAGAATTCTGCAGGAGTTCTTGACTTGAGTACTTCCCAAGAGATCACTCATCTCAGTGTTACTCCAATCTTAATTACAGAGCTTTTCATCATTAGTCTCACGATTTTGCCCCAAAAGGTGTCTATAATATTTGAGATTACGTTATTTACTTATATAGCTCGTGATCTTCTTCCATTTTCGATGTGAAATGATTCATTTTTGTGCTCCTCTCACCTCTTATTATTCGGCCTAGAAGCCTTGTCAGGAACTACACTCTATCTTAGTGATTTCTTTTTCTTAGAATATCACTCGACGATTACTCTCCATAATTATTCTCACAATTTTGCACAAAAGATGCCTCTACTATTTGAGATTACGTTATTTACTTATACAGCTCAGGATCTTCCTCCATTTTTAATGTGAAATGATTCATTTTTGTGCTCTCCTCTCATTATTCGGCCTAGAAGCCTTGCCAAGAACTGTACTCTGTCTTAGTGATTTCTTTTTCTTAAGATATCACTCGATGATTACTCCCCACCCTTTTTGGTCATGGGCGTCACACATAGAATTGTCACAATTGCACAACATGAATAATGTTTTCACTAGATATTTCTATGTGCACATGCATAAAATTTTAATCTCTGAACTATAAATTAGGGATTTAGATGGTCGCATAATAGTAATTATTTGCAATTCACATATATTAGGGCTGGCAATTTGTATTCGTACTCGATTAAATCGCCTAACCTGTCCCTAATAGAATATGTATAAGCACTCAAATTTTACCTGTAACTTGCTCGCCCTATCATGAAATGATGCGGGTTCGGGTATGAGTCAATCATACCCGCCCCGCGCCGTACTCAACTCGATATAACTCAAAAAATTTAAAAATCTAATACCTAAATAATGCATTTCATAAAAATTGATCTATCTTATTTTTTATAGTAATCTTAGTTTACTTTTTTTAAGTATATATGTTTAGAATTGTAATAGTTATGTTTTAGCTTTATAATTATTTAAAAAAATTCTTGTTCTTTTAAGTATGAGAAAAATTACTTACTGATGTTCAAAATTAAAAAAATAGCTAAATTTGTATATAATTTTTTAATTTATTATGCAATTAAGATTTTATTTTAACTTATTTATTCAGAAAATTAATATGTAAAATTTTGTAGTATTTTAATTTACTTACATGATGTTATTTTTTGATATTAAATAACCTTTGTTATCTTGTATGGACAAACTCATGGTTAAATCACAAAATAAGGGCGAGACGGGTCGAGCTGAGTGGGGGTGGGTTCGAGTGGGTCAAGTTGGGGTGGAACCCACCCTATGGAAAAAAAATGGAGTTTATGAAAACTAGAATAAGGGCAGGAAAAGGCGAAAACAGATATAGAATTTGTATGAGTAATGCATAATATATAGCGGACCAGGTATGAGTATTTATAAATTTGACTTTAAATCTATTTCGCGCAATTCCTAACATATATGCTTTTCTCTATGAGTCTATGTGACGCTCGTGGCCGAAGAGGGCAGAGAGTGATCGTCAAGTGATGTCGAAAGAGAAAGGAATCACTAAGGCAAAGTGCGGCTCCTAGCAGCTTCTAGGCCAAGTAATGAGTGGTGAGAGTAGCACAAGAATGAATCATCTACATCAGAAAGGAAGGGAGATCCTGAGTTATATAAGTAGATAACGTGATCTCAAATGATAGAGACACCTTTTAGGGCAAAACCGTGAGGCTAATGATGAAAAATTCCGTAGTTAAGCGTGCTTGAGCTGGAGTAACACTAGAATGAGTGATGTCTTGGGAAATACTCAAGTTACGCAGTTTTCTTAAAGCTAAAATGGATAATACCTCTGCAATAGGATCACTGGATGTTACAATACTATTTAGCCTCGCCCTTTTTTCTATTCTATTTTCTTTATTATATGCATCAAGTTATGTACACAGGAGTTCATTAAAGCAGACTCAGTAGATAAAATAATATCATAAATAATAAATAAATAAAATTAAGAATGTATATAAACTGTACAAATCAAATATATTCAGTATCTAAAAATAATAGAATTAATGTAATGTAATTTTAATATGATGGGCATAAATAAACAAAATATACTTTTTATGATATACATTAAAATTAAAATCATAATTAATTTTATAAAATTTTAATAATTTAATTTATTTTACTGTAAGTTCTAAGGAGAAAAGGCGAGAAAGTGATGGAGGTCTGAATATTCTGCTTATGCGGTTAGGTAATTTACTTCAATGTGGTCAGTTGTTAATCATGAAATTTCGACTTTTTTTTAATTATTTGATTCTTAATCTAATGGTAGACTTTTGATCGGGCATTTATTTGTTTTATAATTATCAAAATATTATTAGCTCTGCGTTTGGGAAAACTTTTTGGTATTAAAAAGTGCTTTTTTACATAGCTAAAATATAAAAATTGTGTTTGGTAAAATAGCTATTTAACCGTTTTCAGTCATCAAAAAGCTAAAAAACAGTTGTAGCTCACGAGGTTCGTCAATCTGGCTATTTAACCGTTTAAGTGTAGCCTTTTAGTGTCCATCAAAATAAGCTATATTAGCTCACGGGGTTCGTCAATCTGGCCATGTGTATAATGGTGAGAAAAAATTATTTTTTATAATTTTCTCACTATTCTGTTGTATTTTTTATATGGCCACTAGCTTGATTTGTATATATATAAATATAAAGTGAAAAAAATATTAATGTAAAGTAAAAATATTAATAAAAAATTAAAAATTATCCATAAGGGTGTGTTTATTTGTAAGGTTAAATTTAAGAAGATTAAAATTAAATTTGGATAGAGATATTTTTTATTGAAAGTTGTGAATGATGTGAAATAAAGCTAGTTATTATATTGAGATATGTGAGGGATGTGATATAAAGTTAGTTATTGTGTTGGAATATGTGAGGAATGTGATATAAGTTAGTTATTATTTTAGTAATATGTGTAGGATGTGAAATAAATTTAATTTTTAATATTAAATTTTATGTGTGATGTAATATGCCTGGTTAAAATTAAACTAGGTTAATTTTAAACTCCTAGACAAACGGGGCCTAAAAGTATATAATTTAACTTGTTTTGTATGAATATTTTATTATTTTATATTAATAATTTTTTATTTTATACAAATAAAGTAGCTATAAAAAATTAAATTTTATAAAATAATAAAATATGGTACAAATTTATAAAAAATGATGAGAAATAACAGAGTAATGTTACATATTATTAATAAATAATTTTAAATTTTAAATTTAATTAAAAATTTTACATAATAATCATGTTATATAAATAAAATAATAATTTTATCTAGGTAATATTACTATCGTGATATTACATTAAATTTTTAATTAAATTTAAAATTTAGAATCACAAATAAGACTATAAAGTCTTTCTAAAAATAATATTTTCATGCAGTTAAGTGCGGCTGAATCAAGTTGGCGGGCGCACGCCATTGGAGAATGGGAGTCCAACACATGCATTTGGGTGGGATCAGCGCATGCGTGACGGGCTGCCATTGGACGTCCAATGTGGGGAAGGAAAATTCCAGATGGCGGTCGTCGCCCCAATTGCACCGCTTTTTCCGGTTGCAGTTTTGTGGCTGTCGGTTTCTTCACGGGATCCCTATCCGTTGTTGCCATGACCGACGAGATGAGGGCATTTGATTGTTTGGGTTTTTTCCTTGAAGCTTCTAGAGTGGTGAGGCTGTTCCGATTTGGTCTTCGTGCTTCGCTAAAAGGCGGCTGCCGCATTGTATTTTTATTATCTCACAGATTTGCCTTTCTGAAGATTGTTTGGGGTTTTTTTTTTTTTTACGGCTGATTATCTGAAGAGCTTCCTGATCTCTGTTATTCTTCTCTTACCTTTGCGGGTTGTTCCGGATTGATGGGAGGTGGTGGTTCTAAAGAGGAACAGAGGCCGAGTTTTAGGTCTTCTAATACTTTTCGTGACCGTAGCCACGCCGACGAGCAAAATTGGACGCCTAGGTATACGAGCGAAGTTCCCCCTTATCATAATTATCCAACTTCATCTCCGAGGTATGATCCTCCTCAAGCGAGTGGATACTCGCAGCCATACCCAGCGCCGGTTCCTCAGCCTCACGCCGCCCGGCAACACAGGAAGTTGGACCGGAGGTATTCGCAGATAAGAGACAATTACAATTCATTGCAGCAGGTATGCTTTGATTTTGGATGGTCTTGTCTTTGCTAGAATGCTCTTAACTCCTATTTGAGCCCAATTCGTGATTGTTTTTCTTATATTCTCTTTTGCCTTTGTTGATTATAATGTTCATGGAAAAGAAATTGTTCTCTTTAGCATTCTGTTATGGCCGTTTACCCACTCTTTTTTTAGATGTCGATAGCTTTCATTGCAATGTACTTGCGTTATGTTGAACATGTATATATTTCTAAGATTTTTTTCTTACATTTATCGAACATTGCAATCACATCCTCGGAAGTGGGTAGGAAGATGCATCCTATTGTTATGTCATGTAACTTTTTGTTCTGAAAATACTGTTTCTTGCACTTGTATTGATCCCTTTCTGGTTGCTAACAAATGCCAAAAGCTGAAAATTTCAAGCAATAGCATTTTCCTACTATATAGTCTATAAAGAGAATCTCTGTCCTCACTCTCAGACAACTAGGTGTGAAAAAAGCATTATGTTTCTGGAATATTGTTTGTGTGGAAAAAATATTATGAGAATAGACAAGCTTAGCAGCAAACAAATTGGCACATACTTTCATGATTAACCAATTTTGATATCATACATTTAACATTATGTTCTAATAGAAAATTATATTTTTTCGTCACCAAAAGCTATTACGATTTTTCCTTTTTATCTACTAATATGATTCTGACTTGGATAATAGTAAGTTGCTAACCATGTACTGCCACTTGTTTGAGCAAGCTGATCATTACGTATTCTGTGAGAATTCAACCAACAATCATGAATTTTTTGTACAGGTCACTGAGGCTCTTGCACAGGCTGGTCTCGAGTCTTCAAACCTCATTGTTGGCATTGATTTCACAAAGAGCAATGAGTGGACAGGTAATGCTCCATCAGTTCAAACTTTTTTCCACTTGGCTACTTTGAAAATTAATATATCTTGAGTACAGGTAAATTGTCATTCAGTAATCACAGCCTTCATCACATTGGTGATATGCCTAACCCCTACGAACAAGCGATTTCTATTATCGGACAAACTTTGTCAGCTTTTGACGAGGATAATTTGATTCCTTGCTTTGGGTTTGGGGATGGTAAGTACCATGGTTTGAAAAATTCAGAAAGCATGTTTGTAAATGCCATTACCTTCTTATTGCTGGAGAATGGATAATTTGTTGTTTGGCAGCATCTACACACGATCAGGATATGTTTAGTTTCTTTCCGGATGAGAGGCCATGTAACGGGTTTCCAGAGGCTTTGTCACGATACAGAGAAATTGTCCCACAGCTGCGATTGGCAGGTATATACTTAATTACTGTTGTTCTTTTTGCAATAAGTAATTGTCAGGTTTTATTGTTAGTATATTTAGTTTTAGATGCTTTTCTTTACAGGACCAACATCCTTTGCTCCAATAATTGAAATGGCCATGACTATTGTGGCACAAAGTGGTGGACAATACCATGTTTTATTGATCATTGCAGATGGGCAGGTATTGTATACTTTGATTGAAATCACTCCAAAAGTTTTTGCTTTTTTATTAATTCGTTGAATCTAATGACAATCTGAAAGATTTTGTTATCAAAACCTTGTTTTGAAGCTTTTTTATTTAATTTTTAAAATTTTTTTGAAGCTTGTATCAGAACATTGTTGATTCCTAGTTTCCATTGGAAAGGAATGAGAACGTTAAAGGTCAAATTTAAACATTATTGTGTTTGTTTAGATAGTTTAAATTAATCTTGTTTGTTTTCACCTAGCACGTCATATCATACATAGATTCCATTGTACTCTATCAAATTACAAATTCCTCATTCTCTTTTTATATGAGCAAAATCTAATAATTCAACTTTTCTTATTAGAGCTTTCATCGACCTACAATTTATATGTCCAAACTATCTATGTTGATTCTTTTTGAACTTATTCTCAATTGAGGCTACTTCAACCTTCATACGGATATACTCATTTCTCATTTTATTCTTGTGTATGCCCACTCATTCACCTTAGCATTCTTATTTTTGCAACACTTTTAAATATAATAATTAATTTTATTTCGCATCATACACAACTCTCAATAAAAGAAATATTCTTATCCAAGTTTAACTTTAACTTTTTTAAATTTAATCTTTGTAAGCAAACACACCTATAAGATTTAATTTGATTTTGTTTAGCTTTTGTGAGTGTTTAATGATATCGTTTTCTTTTTCCTCGCATGATTCATATGTAGAATTTGTAGATTTTGTGATTTCATTGAGCCTACTCAATTGTTAATGCTTAGGAGTAAGCCCTTCTGATGGGGGCATCTGGATCATTAAGGTAAGGTGTGAACACTTATGGAGTCTATTATAGCTGGGTTTATCAGGGACGTGCTAGAACCGCTTCTATACTCTCTGTTTGATTTGTTTGAGTCGTATTTAGTTAGTTAATTCAGTCATTAGTTCAGTAGGATTGAGCTATGACTAGTCAAGCCTGTCTAAGTTAGTTACTTTGAATTTAGATTACTTACCTATAAGATAGTTTTGGCCTAAATTTAGGGATTTTTTTGAATTTGATTTTATTTAGTTTTAAAATTACTTTTTGTTTAGTCACATTTTGCCAAATTAAGGTTGTGGCATTAAGGATTTTCCTATTTATAAGTATGGAATTTGTACATATTTTATGCCCTACAAATAAAATTAATTTGTTCTTTATGTTTCATAAAATTTGAATATGGATTCATGAAATTAGATCGATTTTAAATTCTGGAAGAAAATGACTAGACCCTACAATGAAAATCCATATACCTTTAATTTTATTCTTCCTCTTTTTTTCACTTTCTAAACCCTAGTTGTCGTCATCCCGCATCAATTTTGATTTCAGAGCCCGGTTTCATTTCTGTATTTGAATCGATAGCGAGCCTCTAATATGCCATCGTGCCTCTGTGTGCTCCCTTTCCTATCCTTGTCACCCGCAACATTGTGCCTCAACGCTTCGCTATATCTCCGTATCATGCATGAGAATCTGCTCTGGTACAAGTAATCTACTCTTGCGCAAGCAAGGTTGCATTCGTGTGAGCAAGGCCGCATCCACGCGTGGTAGCTGGAGCCTGTGCTACTATGTTGTGCTTGCTCGAACAGGCCGTGCTTGATGGAGTAGCCCTTCTCTGCCAGTGCAACCTGTGCGAGCTGTATACTGCAAGCTCTCATCCCAAGTAACACCACTCAGCAACGCACCCATCCAACATCCACTCTTACAGACCTTGTCGACTCTATTCCTAGATTGCTTCATTCCATGCTGTATCCTAATTTGGCCCCTGATCTGTGCACCCAGCCATCTAGAGGGACTTGTAAGGCCCAACCCTAGAAGGGCCGATCTGATAAAGTTTTTGGGTTTTGACTCGAACCTAGGAACCACAAGCTATTTCAATCCAAGGCACCAACGTAAGACTTCACATAGCTCTTGAGGTGCAGATAGATCAAATCCTATGGAGCTGCACACTAGCAAAGCTCACCTATACTTGATGGGGTCGAGTTCTCCCCTCTCAGAGACAATTGTCGGGAGCATCTGGATGATCGAAGCTTGGTGTGAACATCTCTGGAGCCTGTTACTTAGTTGAGTCGGTTATTAGTTCATAGGGTTGAGTCATGACTAGTTAAGTTTATTTGACTAAGTCAATTAGTTTGAATTTAAAGTACTAATCCATTAGATAAATTTGGCTTGAATTTGAAAATTTATTTTTGAATAAACATTTTATCTTATTTTAAAATTATTTTTTGTTTAGTCTCACTTTATCAAATTAGAGTTGTGGCATTGGGATTGTCCTATTTATATATTTGTAGTTTCTATATTTTTTTGATATTGTATGAGTAAAATTAATTTATCATTTTGTGGTTCATGAAATTTAAATATGGATTCATAGAATTGGATCGATTCTAAATTCTTGAAAGAAAGGAATAGAGCTTAGTGTGAAAATTCCTAGAACTTTAATTTTATGTATTAACATTGCATCACACGAGCCGCCGCTGTTCCACATCAATTTTGGTATTAAATCCCGGTTCCACCTCCACTTTCGCATTAATGCCGAGCCTCTAAGCTGCGATCATGCCTGTCGGTGCTTGACTCCCTGTCTTTATCTCCCATAGCATTGTGCCTCTATGCTTCGCTATAACATTGCATCACACGAGAAAGCTAATTTGCATCTTTGCGAGCAAGATCGCATCCATGCGAGGCTTTTTTAGTCGTGCTATTAGGTTGTGCCCGCACAAGCAAGGCATTCCCAGGAGAGTATCCCACGCCCATGAGTGCAACGTGAGCATGCGATGCCACCTGTGCGAGCCATCTGCTTCGTACAAGTCCTCATCCCAAGTAGCATCATTCTGCGACGCACACGCCCTATTCTTGTGACCCAGTGCTTGCTCGCTTGAACCTTGTTGGCTCTAGCCCTACATCGCTTACTTCGCGTCATCACCTACTGCAGCCCCTGATCCATGCTCCCAGCCATCCAAACATTAGGCACCTCGTGCTTTAGGGTCCTACAAGGCCTTACCCAAGAAAGATCTAATGAATGTTTTGGGTTTTGCCCGAACCTAAGAGCCACAAACAATTTCAAGCTAAGGCACCAATTTAAGACTTCACAGAGCTCCGGAGATGCAGATCAGATCCCATGGAGCTACACACACTAGTAAAACTCTCTCATACTTGATGGGGTCGAGTTTCTCTCACTTAAGGAGAATTAGTGGAGGCATCTAGATGATTGAGGTTTTGTGTGAATACTAATAGATGATTGGATTTATCATAAATGTGTTATAGCAGCTTCTGTACTTTCTATTTGGTTGAACTTGATTCTATTTAGTTAGTTGATTTAGTCATTAGTCCAGTAAGGTTGAGTCATGACAAGTCAACCTATTTAACTAATTCAATTAGTTTAAATTTAGAGTGCGTATCTATTAGATAGATTTGACTTGAATTTAGGGATTTTATTTTTGAATTAAATAAATTTAATTTTTAAGTTGGTTTTTGGTTTAGTCCTATTTTGCTAAATTAGAGTTGTGGTATTAGAATTGTTTTTGATGGAAGGCATTAGAAAATTTTGTATTTATAGATTTGGAGTTTGTACATCTATTTGTGTCTTTTGAATAAAATTAATTTGCTCTTTTTTCTTTATGGAATTTGAATATGGATTTATGGAATTGGATCATTTTTAAATTCTGGAAGGAAATTGCTAGGACTTAGGGTGAAAATCTTATACCCCTAATTTTATTTTTTTCTCTTTCTTCTACCTTCCGAGCCCTAGCTGTTGTCATCTTGTATCACCTTCAGCATTGATCATATTTTATTATTGTCTTAAAATTTTAGAAAAGCTGTTAGAAATAGAATTTTTTTTTTCATGGACTTCTCATAAAATTTGAACAATACAATGAAGTTAGAACCTTAGAATTGCATTCTCAGAAGGAGTTGTCTTTGAACAGGTGACTCGGAGTGTAGATACTGAATATGGCCAATTGAGCTCACAGGAGCAGAAAACTATTGATGCCATTGTAAAAGCCAGGTATGTGAGGAAAATTCTGAAATTTATATGCATCTAACTCTTGAATGTATCTAAATAAACATTATTCTGTTTGGCAAAGAGACCAATTTGGTTTTGCCATAAAAATTGTGGGCTTATCTTAAAATATGTGTATGATAAAAAATAAAGTTAGTTATATTAAAAATTGTATAGGATGTGAAATAAAATTGATTTATGTATTGACAATGATATATGATATGAAACAAAGAAAATTTTTTATGTTGAAAATTATACAAAATGTGATAAAATTTAATTTAATATTATTTTTAAATTTTTTTATAATGAAAGAACTATTTTGATCTTATGCATGATTAAAATAGTGTGGGCACCAAACAAGCAAGGTATTTATTTTTTCTGTAGTTTCTCTCTTATGAGGAACCTTTTATAATTGGATGGCCTTAGTTCAGTTTTGCTTTACTATTTCTGAACTAATCGTTTATGTTTTCACATATAGTTTATATTACCAAATATTTTAGTACTGAGAGAACACTAAGATGGATTGATCTAACAAAACAGATTCAGAATGGAAAGAATAATACATATGATAAATTTTTTAGTTCCAACTAAATACTTAGGCGGATTGAAGTGAACTGGACAAAGCAGATTCAGGAAGGAAAGAATAATACATACAGCGTCCTCATGAATTTTGAAATTAAGTTTATGATAAAACTCATTAGGGCAACTTTGTTTAGTATTTTATGTTTCAACATTCCAAATGAATTGGATTTACAGGCTTGCTGTCTGTATTGTAATAGAAAAACTTCCACCTTTTTTTTGGTTAGTGTTTAAAGTGTTATTGCTGCAAGGAGGCATGCACAGTTTAAAACACACCTTAGTGGATGCTATAAATGGTATGTATATAAACGACAGAATATTTCTGGTACTCAAAGTGGATGAACTTTTGGTTGAAGTTGAGTCCAAAATTTTGTTTGCTTAACTTTGTAGTAGGCTAATTTTCTTAATCTTCATTTAACCTGTGGAGCTTGAATTTTTCGATAAAAAAATAAATCTCATTGTGCTGTCCAGTGTTACCAGCTTCCCACTGCAGCTTTATTGATTGTCTTTCTGTTTTTATGGCAATAGGAGTACTAACTAAACCCTCTGTTCTCTTTTCTCCCACCTCCTTTCTATCATTTTCCTTATCTAAACTCTCTGTTTTTAGATTGCCTGGTAATCCTATCTGACCTATCCTATGTCTCATACTCTTAAATACTAGTAGTTTTTCATTTAGAGGAAAGCTTTATATTTTTTTTTTCAAGGAGGTAGTAAATTCAACCCCTAAGTTATTTATGTTCAGATTATAATTCATTCCAACTTCAAAGGATCAATTGAGCAATGAAATAAAATTCAAGTTGGCATTATATATTTTACTTCTGTAGTGCCTGTAAGCATACATAAATTGTTCATGTTACCCATGAGCTAAGCAGATTGTTGAAAAATGTCTTCTTTCTCCTTAGTTGTCTTTCAGTTTAACTTCTACTTTTCTTGCTCACTTTACAAATCAGAAGGTAGTGATATTTTGCTAATTTTTAGCTCACAGATATCGTCAATATTGATCATTTAATAGTGTTCCCATAGTGATTCTTCCTGTTCTTGCAGTGAATTCCCTTTGTCCATTGTTTTAGTTGGAGTTGGCGATGGTCCATGGGATATGATGAAGGAATTTGATGATAACATTCCAGCACGTTCCTTTGACAATTTCCAGGTAACATTCAGCTCCTTATAAGAGGAACTTCCATGTGCCAACTTCTGAGAATCTCCGATAAGTTGACATTTGTTTTCTTCAGTTTGTGAACTTTACAGAGATCATGTCAAAAAAAACACCTCATTCTAGGAAGGAAGCTGAATTCGCTCTTGCAGCATTGATGGAAATTCCTTCTCAGTATAAGGCCACGATTGAACTTGGAATATTGGGGTATTGATATTTATTTATTGATTTGCAGTATACAGTAGTAACAATTTACCACTTAATGCACACATTCTCAGTATCTTCTTTTGTCAGACACCGAGGAAGATCTCCCCAAAGAATCGCTTTGCCGCCGCCTGTGAGATACCATGGTACAGCAGCATCCTACGGTAGCTCAAAACCATTTCAATCTAGCAGTTTCAAGAAGAGCGCTCCACCATGTCCTGCGTATGACACGCCACCACACAGTTCACCTCCACCTGCTCCAAGTTCTTCATGGGATAATAACGTACATAAATATTGCATTCATTTCTATTCGGCCATTTTTTAGTATTACACACTTTTGAATGTACCATTCCAAAGTTCTTGCGTTTTGCTTTTGTGCTTGAAATCTGAATGTTCATCTTTTCCTTTTATCAGGTTTGCCCCATATGCCTTACTAACCCCAAGGACCTTGCCTTTGGGTGTGGCCATCAGGTGAGTTTTGTCCTTCTTTACTTGTATGTTATCATCTAATTTGCAACCTGTTCTAACGTTAATTTCTGCATAAGCTTAAATATAATTTCTTTTTCTCTTAACGTGTGAGATTTTTCTCTGAAGAGTATTTTATGTTTATTTAAGTCTGAACTTAAAAAAAAGTTATCAAATTTAAGCTGAGGCTTTTATTTATTTCCTACTTAAAACAGTTCAAAGACTAATTATTGTCTTCTTTATTTCTTGTATGTGCAGACCTGCTATGACTGTGGGCAGTCTCTTACAACCTGCCCAATTTGCCGCAGTGAGATTGTCACCAGAATAAAGCTTTATTGAGGCCGAAAAGGAAGCCAGCAACTGGATCAATTGCTACTAATCAGTCCTTGAAATCGTAACCAATTTCATTGATTCTTGTTAGCTTGGGCATAAATGTGGTGGTAGTAGTTTTGTGTCAAGGTATTTGTTTGTTTCAATTAATTTGGCACAGGAGAAGTGCAGATTTGTGTGATTCTGTATGTGGATGGTTTCTGGAGTTTGCTGCATCCTTATGTACATATACTTCATTGTTTGAAATTTTCTAGCATTCTTCCATTTGTGTTATGATATTCGTGATGCCAACGCTTAAACATAATTTGTTTCTATTACCAAACTTCAATCCAATTCTTTTTTTTTTTTTGATTTCTTGTAATAACAATGTATTTCGAAATTAACTTGAATATTATCTACTTTATGAAAACTTTTTAATGCAGTTAAATTGTCATCTTTGGTATTATTCTGTCAACTTTTAAACATTTTCCTATTTATTGTTTTTCTATTTCTTTTTCTTCCTCTTTGGAATTCTAACTTGGTTGAGTCTCCAACTTTGGAATTTGGAGTAGTTAAAAAAAAAGTTGATAGAAAAAAAATTTATATCAAAAAAGAAATTAAAAAAAAAAACTAATGATGAAAAAAGTAGTAGGAAAACTTCTACAAGTAGCAAAAAATAAATGGTTTTTTTTTTTAAAAAAAATGAATAGTCTTTTATTGTTGCACGTTCTGTTTTGCAATTTAATATAAACTAAATGAATGATAAGTTTGAAAATGTAAATTTATAACAGAAAATTAAAAATTCAGCTGTAGGCTTTATTTTTTTTTGTTTTGAAAGATGTAAGCTTTGTTTTGTAATTTTTATATTAAATGTTGTGCTATTTAATTTGTTATTTAAGCAGATATTTAATTTATTATTATGTCATTGTTACGTCATATAATTTAAAATATCCTGTTATTCAAATATTATTTTTATTAATAATTTTATAAAAATTATTTATAAATATTATTAAATTAAATAATTATTTTTTAAAATAATATAATGTAATATTAAGAGTATTAAATTAAAAACTTACTTAAGTATCTATATAATATATATATATATAAGTAAAGAGCATGGTTGGAAATGCAAATTTATTAGATTAAAAATAAATTTTCAAGAAGAGGATAAATAAATAAACAAATAAATAAATAAATTTTCAAAAATTAACGGGCTTAAACAGACAAATAGATAATGTATGATTTCATAATTTATATGTAAGAGATAATATTTTTTTAAGATGTCATATTCAATTAATATGTCAAATGTATTTCTATCATCACTGTAAATTATATCAAATTCTAAATTATATAAATCATTGAATATATCTACAACCATTAGATTATCTATAGGCTATAACAAACAAATAGATAATCGTCCTTCTTTAATATACAATTGTTTAGTAGGTGGTTTTTCAATTAATTGATGTTTTCTAATTTCTTCTATATTTAAATTCCATTCAGAGGATAATTGAATATCTTTAATAGTTAATTGTTTTGGATATATTATTTTTGAATATTGATTATGTAAATCATCTAATCTTATATCAGAAGGTATTAGTTTTATTTTTACGTTATTTATTTTTGAAAAATATCTTAATAAATATAAAAATTAGAGGTTTGCTTTCATTTAACATGAATATATTTTCTGATTTATAAAATATTATTAAATTTTAATCTAAATTTTTATCTTTTAAATTTACAGAAAAGTTAGAAAATATTTTAAATTTTCAAAAATTAACCGGCTTAAATACCATCTGCTGTAGATGTATAATGAGAGAGTGGCGGGAAGGTGACCACCGCACTGTTTTCTGTTCCATGCTTTCTAGGGTAGGGTTTTGGCGATATTTGACGTCTAAAACTCGACCTTTCCGATTCTTCCTTGCCGCTCGCTCGTTCTCGCTCGAATCTTTTGCTAATCGCACAGTTAATCTCGAAACCCTTGTTCTCCGACAGTACCGCCATGGTAAATTCTACGACCTCCTTCGCTCCGCAATCGCCGACCCATCATTTCTCCTTGCTGCTTGTCGAAATCTCTCACCCGACAAACTTCTCCCGTCTCCTGACTGCATTGCTCGGTGTATCTCGGTCGAAGACCTTTCCCTCGAGCTTCGTTCAGGGCGCTTGGACGTCGAGTCTTGCTGCATCAAGCTCTTTCCCTCACGAAAGAAGGGAGTGCCTCTTGTTCTCCCAAATCTTAAGCTAAAAGTCGTGATAGAGGCCATTCGCATGGCCTTGGAAATCGTCTACGAGAAGCGCTTTGCTACCTTTGCCTATGGCGGCCGCACGGGGATAGGCCGCCACACCGCCGTGCGCTACCTGAAGGCCGCCGTCCAAAACCCAACTTGGTGGTTCCGCGTCACCCTTCGCCGTCAACTGCTGCACCTGCCCCAGTTGACGGCTGCTCTGATGGAGAAGATTGATGACGACACGTTGTTTGTTATCATCGAGCGACTATTCGCATCGGAGGCCGTGGTTATTGAGCTCGGAGGGCTAGAGCTTGGCCGTGGTTTTCCTCAAGAGAGCAATTTAAACTCAATCCTCATAAACATCTACTTCGATGGACTTGATCGGGAGCTACAGGAGATTCGGGCACAGGTACATCGCAAAAATCCGAGGCTTCTTGGCTTTGAGACAAAGGAGGATTCTCGAGTTTTTCATAAACCAGTTAGGGTTTATGCCCTGAGGTACTTGGATGAATTGTTGATCGTCACGTCCGGCTCCAAGCTTTTAACTATGGACATAAAAGATAGAATTTTGAAGCGTGTTGAGGATGTTATGGAGCTGAGGGTGGACAAACTGATGACCTCTATTCATAGTGCTGTATCCGAAAAGATCGAATTCATGGGGATGGAGCTCCAAGCCGTCCCTCCTTCGGTCCTCAACCCCCAACCTTCGGAGAAAGCCATGAGAGCAAGGAAGAAGTACCTCAAACAAAAGGTAGCCAAAGCTCAAGAACTTAAAAATGCTCGTGAGACAAGAAGGAAGAATCTTGGAATGAAAATACTGAATCATGTCTTCAAGAAGCTGAAGCGTGGCGGTCAATTCAAAGTTGAATTCCATATTGAAAGTGAGCTTAGAGAGGTCTTTAGGACTTGGGCAGAGGAGGTGGTGATGGGGTACTTCAGATCAAGGGATGATTGCAGGGAGTGGCATAGAATGCTGACTTCTGGTGATTTCTTGTCTCTGAAAAGGGTGAGGGACCAGCTGCCAGAACCATTGCTTGATGCTTATGATAAGTTTCAGGAGAAAGTTGATAACTATTTCATGCCAGTTAGAGCTGTGAAGCTAGTTGAGGAAGAGAATGAACATGAAGAACAACGTGCAGAGAAGAGATATGCCAAGAGGACAGTGGAGGACTTAACAGAATTGTGTATCAGAGTAAATGCACCAATAGAACTTGTCAGAAAAGCTGTAAAATTGGCTGGGTTCACAAACTCCATGGGAAGACCCAGGCCAATCAAGTTGCTTCTCTGCTTGGATGATAAAGATATAATCAAATGGTATGCCGGAGTAGGTAAGAGATGGTTAGACTTTTTCTGTTGCTGCCACAACTTCAGGATGGTGAAGGTAGTTGTAAGTTATCACTTGAGATTCTCCTGTATCCTGACACTTGCCGAAAAGCATGAGTCCAGGAAGATCCAGGTCATTCGGCATTTCACCAAGGACTTGAAGGTAGTTGATAGTGACAGATCAGAGAAACCGTTCTTCCCTAGTGAGAAGGAAATCAAGATGATGGGTGACAGGAATCTCTCTGATCCAAATCCCGTAGATGGTGTCATCTCGATGATCTTAGCTAGATTAGCATTCAGTGATCATTCATTCTTCTGTTTGGCTCATTTCTGTGACAGAATTGATGAAGTTGTTCTCTATCGAGTGCGGTTACTGCAGAATCGATTGAATGTTGATCCCCTGAATAAAGAGAAATGGGTGCCAGGAATGGGTGCCATTCATGAGGCACTGAACAATAAGTGCTTGCCTCTTTGTTCAAAACATGCGACAGATTTGTTCTTGGGGAGGATCAGTCTTCAACATATTGATTGTTCATCTTGTCCTGAGGTAGACTGAATCATGCTTTAAAGCAAAGTAAGCTGATGTTATCCATTATTTGAAACTTCATAGAAGGTACGTCCATCTCAGTTTGTGTTGACCATTGGCAAATTTATAGGTAGAATTTTTCTCTATTTAGTTATTGTTTTATTTTCCAGTATCTCGATATAGATTAACCATGATGGCGATGAGCTTTCAATGTAGGACCCCACCCTCCCCCACTTTTCTGTATGATGCTTGTTAAGTCTTAACTGTAGAAATATCCTAACAAATTAATGATCTATTTGTACTATGTTATTCACTATCCAAAAAAATATATATTTTTGACGCTACCCTCCTCCAATATATCCTCTCCCTTATCTCTTTCTCTGTTTTCCTCTTGTTTTTAGATTGCCTGGTAATCCCATCTGATCTATCCTATGTCACATAAGCTTAAATACTAGTAGTTTTTCTTTCAAAGGCAAGCTTTTATATTGTTGTTTCAGCGATGTAATAAATTCAACCCTCTAAAGTTATTTATGTTCAGACTACAGTACATTCAACTTCAAATGATCAATTGAGCAGTGAAATAAAATTCAAGTTGCATTTGACTTTCTGCAGTGCCTGTAAGCATACATAAACTGTTCCCAGGAGCTATGCAGATTGTTGAAGAATCTTTTCTTTCCCTTTAGTTGCCTTTCAGTTTAATAATTACTTTTCTTGCTCACTTTACAAATCAGAAGGTAATGATATTTTGCTATTTGTTAACGTGCAAATGTCTTCAATATTAGTCATTTAGTAGTGTTCCCACAGTGACTTCCTGATCTTGTAATGAATTCCCTTTGTCCATTGTTTTAGTTGGAATCGGGGATGGTCTAGTGGTAGGGGTGAGACTTTAACTCGGAGATCGAAAATTGCTCGATTTTTAGCTCGAATCAAAATTTTCAAGTCTAGCCACGAACCAATTTTCTAGATCGAGGATTTTTTTCAAGCCAAGTTCATGCCGACTAGATCGGATTGAGCCGGCTCTGATCAAATTGATTTAAACAAAAAAAAAATATTATGTAAATGTTATATATATAAAATAATTCTCATACAAGTAAGATGAATAGCTTGATCTAATGGAAGAGTGGCTTGAGTTTCTTTAAGAGGATGAGGAAATATCCCTTGCTTCATTACTTAGAAATGACATATATAATTTAGAAAACTGACTACGAGGAAGACCTCTTTGGCCATGTTCTTGATTCTATTCACCTGGGAGTAGTTAAGTGTGTTCTAGCACAGCCTAAAGAGAGTAAGGACTGACGAAGGACTTCAACCTTTCATACGCATATTAAAATTAATGAAAACATCTGCAAAGTATAGTCGAAGTTGTATTAATGTAATTTCTACTAACATCGTCCTATGTTGCGTTGACTATTGTTGATCACTCGTGCCCTTATCGAGTCGCATGGGTCGACGCTTCCTCCATTAGCATAGGTGTCGAGTTTCCATCTGTTTTAATTCTCATCAAGAAGAATTTGGTGCTACGTACTACCCATGAAGGTTGGCTGTGTGATTTTAGGTCGGCACTGGTTATAAGATTTAAATGTTATCTTGTTCAGTTGTTCAAACTTTTGTACTTTTTAAGTATAAAGGTGATCATATTGTGATTGGCCCATCGCCACCATGAGTGGCTTCTAAGCGAACGACCGCTGCACCTAAGAAGCCGATAAGAAGTAATTTCACCTGAATAATGCTAGCGAGCTTGAGAGGGAGATCACAGTAGGAGGGTGTGTTTGGACCGACACTATTCACAAACTTCAAGAGGCCCTCATAATCGAGCACCCACTTGAGGTGATTCCACTGTTAAGTGAGTTTGTTGACATTCTTTGACGATTTTTCGGATAGTTTACTCCCTATGCATGACATTTGGCAAGTTATAGACTTTGTCCTGGGATCCACCTTTCCTAACTTGCCTCATTACTGCTTTAATCCCATGTGAAATTAAAGAGGAGGGTCGATGAATTGTTGCGGAAAGGATTCGTCAGAGAAAGTCTGAGCCCATATGCTATCCCGGCCCTTTGTACTCTCAAGAAGGACAGCTCATGGCGAATGTGTGTGGATAGTCACGCTATCATCAAGATTACTGTGAAGTAATGCTTCTCCATTTTTCGCCTAGATGATATGTTAGACATTATAACCAGAGCCACTATATTCTCTAAGATCGATTTAAAGAGTGTTTACTATCAGGCACGAATTAGGCCTGAGGACGAATGGAAGACGGCCTCAAGACGAAGGATGGATTATATCAGTGGATGATCATGCTCTTTAGGCTTTTCAATCCCCTTAGTACTTTCATGCATTTAATGATGCAAGTATTATGACTATTTATTGGCATTTGCACTGTTGCATACTTTGACATTTTAATAGACAATGGAACTGAGGAGGACCACTTAGACCACTCTCGTCAGATCTACTGAGTCTTGAGAGCGGAGAGTTTATTTGTGAATCCTTAAAAGTTTGCCTTTCTCATTGATCGTGTAGTCTTCTTAGGTTTCGTAGTCTCCTCTAATGGTATCTCAGTTGTTCCTAAGAAGTTTCACGCCATATCTGAATGACCAGAATCTTAAAACGTCTTTAACGTCCCTAGCTTCCATGGCTTATCTATTTTCTCGACATTTTATACGAGATTTTAGCGTCATCACTGCTCCTATTACAAATTGTATTCGAAGGGAGCTTTCGAGTGAACAAAGGCAACAGCAGAAGCCTTTATCGAAATTAATGCTTGCATATCTGCAGCTCCGATTTTTTAACTCCCAGACTTCTCCAAAGTATGAGGTATTTTATGACACTTCAGGAGTTAATATAGGTAGAGTCCTGAGTCAAGAAAGTCATCCTGTAGTCATTTTCAATGAGAAATCAAATGACATCAGACAAAAATACTCCACCTATGACAAAGGGTTTTTAGGTTCTCAGACATTGGCGGCATTATCTTCTACCCCAATAGTGTATTCTTTATTCTTATCATGAAGCATTGAGATGTTTGAACTTGCAGAAGAAACTCAACCTGAGACATGCTAAGTGATTGAATTTTTTTAGTACATTTTTATACGCCAGCATAAACAAGTTAAGAATAAGGTAGTGGATGCCTTAAATCGACAAGTTTTCTTATTGACTACGATAAGCATTGAGGTTATCGGATTTGACAAGCTCAAGAAGACGTATGTTTGACTTCCTTGATTTTGGGGTCATTTATGTGACTGAGTTTTGGACTAACTGGTGATCATCGAAATTATCTTATTCAAGATGGATACCTTTTTCACGATTAATAATTATGTTTACCCCATATCTCAATGAGATATTTTATGATTTGGGAGCTTTATGATGGTGGTCATACCGGTCAATTTAGATGGAATAAGACTATTGAACCAGTTGAGAGTCAGTTTTATTAGCGTCAGTTGAGAGTCAATTTAGACGGGTTCTATATATTATTATCTATTCCCAACCAACATTGGTGGAATCTAAGCATTGACTTCGTCTTAGGACTTTCTTGTATGGTCGCGCGACACAATTCTATTTGTGTCAAAATGGATAACATTTTCTTTTATTCGAAGATCTTAGACACTTTTATGATCGCTTGTCTCTTCTTTGACGAAGTCATTTGCTTACACGAACTACCCAAAAGTATAATGTCAAATAGGGATGTAAAATTTACGAGCTACTTACAAAAAATCCTTTGGCATCTCCTTTAGAGCAAGCTCTAATTCTCTACTTATCATCTTCTAATTGATAGCCAAACCGAAGTGGTCAATAGGAGCCTAAGAAACCTCATTTGGTGTCTGGTAGGTGAAAATGGTAGGAATTAAAATCTGATCATACTTAGAGCTGAATCTGTATATAATAATTCTGTCAATAGGCTGATATGCATCAGTTTATTTGAAGTTGTGCATGGTTACAAGCCTAGGACCTTCACTGATCCTAATCCCCTACTCCTACATCATAGGGTTTCTAAGTCTCACAATCATTCGCTAAGCTTGTTAAGCATTTGTATTAAGAGATCAGTAAAAGAATAAGCCTTGACAATGAAACTTATAAAAAACTAGCAGATGTTCATAAAAGATTATAGAAATTTTTTGATGGTGATTGTGTGATGATTTGAGTTAGACCTGAGCTAATCCCTTCTGGAGTTCTTAAAAAACTACTCACTTGTGGAACAGGTCTATTTAAAATATTAAAAAAATGGGGAGTGTGATATGTGTAATATTTACTAAAAGATGGTGAAATGCGTAATTTGTGATGAATTCAGTGTTCTGTATGTAAATCCCCCTAAAACAATTTGGGTCAAATGCATGTAAAATATTGGACAAACTTTGGTCAAATGCATTTGATTGATTTACCATCAGATTTTTGGATTAGTGTTGCTTGCAACATTTCAAATCCGGTGGCTTGCAAACAACCAACAACAATATCCAATGATTCATTTGCATCTTCTTCCCTCATTGAGAGAGAACCCACCCTCAAGTGTCCATTTTCACAGCCTCCAACTAAAAAAAAGCAAATTGAGCAAATTCTTGATGATCAGATAATCTTAATTAAAAATTGAGAATATCAGAGATATTTAGTTAGGTGAAAAGGTTTGGCCTTATCAGACGATTCCTGGATTACCAGAGACAAGCTGCAGTGACTTGATTTTGACCTGCTGGAAAGATACTGTAGTGGAATTGACCTTACTCGATAAGATCAAGTTCTCCGCACCTGGGGAAAGGTGGTGGGGACACAAGCCCCTCTAATTGTCGATTCATCCCAAGCCGAGTTTATGTTCGATGCCCGAGATCTTGCCACGTGTCATCGATTTAGATTTATGGATGGATCTAGGTAGATTTGAACAGTTGGCATGATTGGAGAAGCTTAATTTAATGTTAGAATTTTCCTCCTAACTTATTTGAGCGAAATTTTTAAATTAAATTAATCATTTGTCTAGTTGATAGATTGCTTTTTTCACTATTTCTAATTTGATATATTGCAATTTGTGTTTATTTCATTTTATTTTCTATGTGAATTGTCATTTGTATAAGGGGTCTATATACGGGGCATCAGATGTTGGTATTTCTTTAATCCTGAATTGAAATTATTTGAGTTGATATTATGTATTATATCTCGGTGAGGGAAGGGTTGAGAGCTTGGGTGAAAATTCTTAAATAATATCTTAAAGGAATTTAAAGTATTTTCCTTAACTCCTTCGCTAACCATATCTAATTAAATCAGCTCAGCTTTCAGGTTCACATAAAGCACAGGCCCCTCATTGTAATCGTCCCAAAAACCTAAGTCTCCTTTCTCTCGAGCTTGGACGGGACACTTGCTCTTTTTTGTGCTAGGGCCACGCACTGGCACCTCTCCCGCCGCTTGCCACAGTCCGGCGAGCTCTTTGATCGGTGGTGATTCAGCCCCATCTGTCGGTTCTCCACCTGCACCCTCTACCATGTTTATCAAGCCTGCGACCATTGCGCGCGGCATAGTCGTCGCATCCGGTCGCCCCTCGACGACCTCACTAGTCATGCGCAACTCACCGCTCTGCCCCCTTTCTGACGATTGTCTTGTCGTCCTCTACTTAGCCATCTCTTGCCCAATCGCTACCCTCGGCCATGTCAACTACATTCGATCTGCTACACCATCGAGACTTGGCAAAGCCACCATATCTCACTATTGCTGTCGTGTTACTACGCTACCATTGCTTAATTTATGCTCATCACTATGCATTCCTAAATTCAAATCAGTAAATCTCAAACCTAATATTTATTTCTGATTTTTCTTGAAAGTTGAGACTTTGACTTCAAAATTACCTTATTTGTTTGCTTGTCTAACTCTAAAATCATTGTGCGAATCAATTGCTATTAGGTTATGTTTATTTTGAGAGTGCTTATTTGCTGTAGGTTATGTTTATTGTGAGAGTACTTATTTGCTGCATACCTTAGCTCTGCTTTATTGAAATTGGCACGCCTTAAATCTTTTGGTGAATTATCAATGTACTATTCTTACTTGTTTCTTATATATTTCATAAATTGGTTTGTTCGCAATATTGAGTTATCTTGATTATCACATTATTATCGTGAGCATATATTTTTGTGAGATCATTATGTTCAGCTGCTATTTCATGTGCATCAGATCTCAGAGTAGGATTGTATCTGCATGTTGCCCTGCATTATGTCCTTGGGATACGATGATGGAATTTGTTGATAACATTCCGGCTTGTTCCTTTGACAATTTCCAGGTTAACATTCAGCTCCTTATAAGAGGAATTTCCACGTGCCAACTTCTGAGAAACTGCAATAAGTTGACAAGTTTCCTTCAGCTTGTGAGTTTTACAGAGATTATATCAAAAAAAAATCCTCAAGCTATGAAGGAAGCTGAACTCGCTCTCACGGGATTAATGGAAATTTCTTCTCAGCATAAGGCCATGATTGAACTTGGAATATTGGGGTATGGATTTTAATTTACTGTTCTGCTGTATACAGTTTTAACAATTTACACCTTAATGCTCCCATTCTGAATATCTTCTTATATTATTAACTAGGATATAAGTGCCAGAGATGAGTTTGTTCAATTTTTCTATAGTATATGGAGATATCTTTGATATTTTGTATAAATAATTTATAGATGAAGTTCGATCTTTGCAAAATTATTTTAAATGCAGCTGGAAAGAGGCTGACTTTCACCACTATGTCCTATGCCATGCCTTCTGGGCTAGAGTTTGAGCTATGATACTTCACCTGTAAGATATTCGCCCTTTCCTCTTCCTTCGTCGCTCGCTCCTCCCTCAAATCGAGTGAATGTTGTGATCCCCTGAATGAAGAGAAATGGGTGCCAGAATTGTTCATGAGGTTCTGAACAATAAGTTGTTGCCTTTTTGTTCAGAACATGCGGCTGATTTGTTCTTGGGGAGGATTAACTGCTGAGTAGAATGGCCGACAAATGGACATCGTAGGTTTGCATTTGTAACGGATACCTAATCTCGCTAAAGTGCAGGTCCAATTATAATATAACACACTGAGTCAAATGCGAATCATTAAGCAAGACTTACTAATATAGAAGAGCCTATGTTGTGTGTTGGATTGAAAATATTTTTCGACAACTAAACCTACCGTGAGATGTAGATCCGACAAGGATGAACCTCCATCATTCTAGTTGAATTTTTTAGATCTGTATTTTGTTTTTTGTTGGTAAATTGCATCTTAGTCCTTGAGGTCATAAGAATATGACAAATTGATCTCAACTAGAATTTTTCCTTTCCGTGGTGGATTTTTTTCAATTCTATTAGATGTTTTTCTTGACTTTCATGAGAGGGTTTCATATCCTAGAGGTGGTTGAAGCTGGGCCATTCAAAATTATTTTCGTAAGAGTTTAGAGTAATCAAAATGAGTGACTAAATTTTTATATGAACAAGCTTTGTTAATGATATTGTGCTCAAGTAATTAAGCTTTAGATTCTTCATTTAATTTCTTACACTCATTGGTTGATTTCAGGTGATATAATAGCTTTGTGATTTAAATTTTTTTCTAACTCTTAAGAAATGGTGTGCTTTTGATGATCGCATCACCTTATTTTGTTCCTAGTTAATGGCTAAATAAGTATAGACTTTAGTGAGCGTGATCTTTTCTCTTTTTTTTTTAGATCTTGATTAATTCCTCCATTAATACTACAGAATTATATGAGTTTGATAAGCCAGTCTAAAATTGGACTTATTTAATCAGGTTAATTTTTTATATGCTTAAACTTATATATAAGGTCATATTTTTGTCTTGAAATTAATTGTGTGATTTGCAATAAAGTTATAGATAAATTACATCTGAGTATATATATATATATATATATAATATTGTTTAATTTGAGTTTATTAATGAGACCCACATGTGAGTTTTTAATTGAAACATTTTAGTTTTAATTATAGTTCAAAAATATTTTCCTAAAATACATTATTAATTGTATGGGTATTTTATGACTCGGGTAAAGTTTTAAGCGTAATTATTCCATTCACCTAGAAAGCTCTTTGTAATTGGTCAACTCATTGCTTGAAAATAAACTTATATCTGTTCTATAAAATACGAATGTGTAAATTACACTTGGGTTCTTATATATCCTTGAGTTTCATTTCATAATTGGTCCTTCATTTTGTATTGCATTTCAATCAAGTCCTCCCTTCATGTTTCAACCTAACCTTCTTTATCAACAGTCATCCGTGGTCATTCATCTTGACTTTTCAAAAAGTAGTTCCACCATGCATGGGAACCATGGCTTTATGAGGGATGTTGATCTTAATGCAAGCTAGATGACATCTATTAAATTATATATACATATATATATATATATATATAGCTTGAATTTTTGTATCAAGATATGGTCTAGATTTACTTTACCCTTAGTGTTATACATGCTACGTACTATTGTGTAGATGAACAACAAGAGTTAAGTTTTATGATTGAAGACTTGAAACTGATTTCAAAGATCTATTTAAACTTTACTTAAATGTTATAGGTTGATTTGTAACTGAAAAAGATGAGGGTATTAGACTATGAGTTGTAGCCTACTACAAAGTAATATAAAAGGGTAAAATGGGGATAGAAAGAAGATAAGAACAGAAGTGTTTTCTCAATAATTATACTATTTCATATCTAATATATAGAAGTATTATCTATTTTAATTTTAAAAAACTGTGACTAGAGTACTTCGTAGAAGATCACTTATTTTAGTATTACTCTAATTAAAATATACTTAATTATAAAATTTTTATTATTATTTTTATGATTTTTTTCCCAAAATACATTTGAAAGAAAACAATATTACAATTAATTAAATAAAATAAATGATAGAGACCTATCAATAACGTTTCCATTTCAATTTGACTTAAAGCATTGAATTATATGAGGCCCATCATCAGATTTCTAATGTACATTATTGATATAAATTCTTATAATTATTTTTACACTACATAAAAAAAATAATATACTCTGTAGATTCATGAAAATTTTCAGCCAAAAAATGCAAAAAAAAATTAATATGAAAACCCTAAAATTTCATAGTAATTATATTTCAATTCATGTAGAACTAAAAAAAATATTGAATCTCACTCATTGAATTTTATTCTGAAAAGTAAAAAAAGAAATGACGTAAATAATTAATAAAAGAAGGAGAAACGGGAATAATGCTAAGGATATAGAATAGTTTTAATTCAAAATATTACATAAAATTGAATTTAAGATAATTGATATATATGAAATGAATTAAAAATTTCAAAATTTTAGTTGTATTTAATCTGTATGATATAGATTTATATAATTTTCTTTCATTTACAGAATAATATACCATTCATAAGTTCATTATAATTTCAAAGAAAATAAAAATTATTAATGATCACGACTGTAAATTTTCATATATAATTTCAATTCAAAAGATAAACTATTTCAAGAATATATATCTTCTTTGATTTCAAACACAACAAAAATTAAGTAAAAAAGATCTAAAACAACAAAAATCAAGATACATGAATGAAAGTGACACACAAGTGTTATCAATGAATACCAAAACTATCCCAGCAATACGCACGTCCAAGCCCACGACCATAGAAACCGACAGCGACGCAAATTAATAGTTATTATATTGTATGTTAACCTACTTAATGAGACGATCATATAGTTATATGATCCATACAATTACATAGATAACTATTCAAGAAATTTAATAATTATTATATATAAACTACATGATGCATTTACAATTTCATTAATCGGACTCTTATATGAGAATTGTATATTTGATCCAACAAAACATAAATACTTCTATACGATATACTCTTATGTACGTGAGACAATATGCACATTGTGTACTCATGATCGATGTATGGTGAATTTAAAATGCTTGACATTCATATAAATTTCGAATCAACGTTAATATGATGTCAGCTCCATCATTTATTAAATACTCATTTTTATACGGTCCATATATGCCAAAAATAATAATAATAATAATAATAATAATAAGATGATGATAGAAGAATATTTAGGCCTCGTTTGGTTCGAGGGGAGTTTTTTGCCCAACACAAATTTCAACTATAAAAATTAACTTTATTTCACATCTAATACAAATACGAATATCAAAATTAAAAGTATTTCACATTTTACATATTTTCTAATAGTAAAATAAATTTCTCTTTCATTAAATTTAAAAAATAAAAATATTTTTTTTTTCATGTCTAAAAAAAAATTCGAACCAAACGAGGCCTTATAGTGTAAATATTACACTATCCTTCCTGTAAATAAGATGATAGAAGGGCGTTGGACAAATATCTTCTTTGTTTCTTCTTCTTCTCTTTATATGATCAAAAAAATGCATTTGTTGGATTAAAAATGGTTCGAATCATGGGCTGTGTGGGTCAGTTACTGATATCCAGCTGCTGTATGTTTTAAGCCTTAAACGTGCGCCGGCATACTGCTTCAGAGTAAAAGTCCACTCCCCTCTCTCGCTCTCTCTCTCTCTCTCTCTCTCTCTCTCTCTCTCCTTCTCCATTGCTCGCAAATTCCGACGCCGGTAAACTGCTTTCCTAATCCCTTTAGCCCGTTGGTTTCTCTTAGCTTAGTAATTGATTTTTTCTGCAACGATCCCTCCCGGCCTCATTCTGCCTCTTTCTCTCTCTCTGCGTCTCTTACTCAAAACCCTACATCAGAAAAAGGGTAGAAAAGAGCTGGCTAGACAGTGAGGTCGAAGGTTCTACTACCTTCCTTTCTGGCCGGCGGGGACGGAGCGATCGGAGAAGAAGAACTCAACTCCGGTTATCGTCTATAGTAAAGTTAGGAGAGGGGTCGATCGAGATGGAAGGAGGGTTTGGAATCAGTACAAATTCTTTAGATCCAGGAGCAGTTGAGTTTTACCCGGCGACCCAGTTTGCCCCGGTGCCGCCACAAATATGCTACCATTACCCACCACCTCCCCCGCCGCCGGCAGCGGTGTACCCGCCGCCGCAGCTACACCTGCAGTACGGTACTATGGGAGACGATGGCGAGCCGACGCGGGCAGTGGTCCTCGGCCTGGTGCCGCCCCACGTCGACGAGGCGACCATCACGTCGTCTATGGCGGCCTTCGGCGCGGTGAGAGCGGTGGAGATGGCGGCTCTGGCCTCCGAAGGTGCCGCCACGGTTCACTTTTACGATCTCCGCAGCGCGGTGGCGGCCGTGTTCGAGATCCGAGAGCAGCACGTGCGACAGCAGAGCCGGCTTGGGCAGCAGTTCGGTGTAGTGCCCGCCAATTGGGGGATGTTGGATTTTCCGGCGGTTGCCAACGCCTCAGCCCTCGGTGGGCGCGGTCTTATCGCCGGCCATGCCGTTTGGGCCCAGTTCAGCGCAAGGGGCGTCGATGGTCCCAATCAGGGCTCTCTCTTCGTCTTCAATTGCGATCCGACTGTCCCTTCCGCCTTCCTCGCAGAACTTTTCGGTTCTTTTGGTATTACTTCATGTTTCATCATCTTCGCTTTTCTCTATTTGTTTTCTTGTAATTAATTTATGATCGATCCTTTTTGATCTGATTTCATCAAGAACAACCAAAATAATAAAGAGAGAAAAGATATGTTTCTTTCGATCTGCAGCTATTGTCATTGTCTTTCCGGCTACTTTTTTCCGGCATCGCTTTTTATGGGAAGTTTAGTAGTTTTGTTTCTTTCTCGTTACAAACGAAATGGCTGGCATAATTCCTTTTGTTATACTTGATACGGTAATTGGTAGGGGATGTGAAGGAGGTGAGGGAGACGCCATGGAAGCCGAACCAGCGCTTCGTGGAGTTCTACGACATTAGAGATGCGGCTCGTGCCCTTGCCGATCTCAACGGCAAGGAGATCAACGGCCGGCGCCTTGCCGTTGAGTTCACCCGCTCTGCCGTCCATGGGAAGAGGTACTGCAAAAATACATAATCTTCATTTTCCCATCAGCATCAGATCATCTGATATATCAATTGCAACATCTGCTATATATTCAAGCAGGAGCAGCGTCGGGCAACAGCGCGGCTTCGCACACCCCCCTCGACTTCTGCGTTCGGGTCCGCCGGAGCGGCCCCCCGGCCGCTGGGTGGAGGTCTCTTTGCCCTCATCATCTTCCGGTAGTCGCGCCGGTCAAAGAGAGGGATCGGTGGCGCTGATCAATAAGAGTTCTAGTGCTGCTGATGGCTCTGGCCGGAAATTTGCCAATAACAGCAATCCCAGCAGGATGGCAAAGGGAACCCAGCAAGAGGCAGCGCCGTTGATGACGGCGGCTTTATCTTCATCATCGTCGTCATCATTCGGCGGTTCAGGATCAGCAAAGCAGCATCACATGAGCAGAAGGGGATGGAAGAATCATTCCAGAAATAATGGCGGGGAAACACGGTTTCAATTCAAGGAGGTAGAGACGGAGGAGGGATCATCTTCCACTTCCTGTAGAGATGCCAGAACGACCGTAATGATTAAGAACATCCCAAACAAGTACAGGTATATATATGTATATATAATGCCTTCAATTAATGTATTCATGTTAATTTGAATATTTCTATGGATATTTTATGTTGATAATTGATCGGCCATGGTTGCAGTCAGAAGCTGCTGCTCGGCATGCTGGACAACCACTGCATTCGCTGCAACGAGGAGATTGGAGAAGATGACGATGAGCCAATGTCTGCCTACGACTTTGTCTACCTCCCCATCGATTTCAAGTAAGGTTTCGTTTTTCTTTCTCGCTCCTTTTCAGCTGTTGCAAGCAAATTAAAGTTACAAGGGGAAGCGGGAGGGCATTTCAAGTAAAAATAATTACGGCATTAAGGCAATCGGCGAAAGGGAAAGGACGCAGATGTAGAGCTGGAAAAAGAAAGGAGAAGGGGGAGGGGGTTGGAAGAGAAAGCGCTGGCGTGTATCTGGCCGTCCCGTACGCTGCGCCGCCCGGCTGCATCACCTAAATGGCAACGAAGGTGCTGGCGTACGTGTAAAGTCACCCCACCCTTTTTTCCCTGCTCGCTCTCTACTGCGTCTCCGGCGCACCATGGCAATGACCTGGAGAAGTTTTTTTTATATATATACTTTAAGACCTGGAGAAGGTTGCCGGAGAAGGAAACTTGGATAAAGGCAATGCACGGAGAGAGAGAAAGAGAGAGAGAGAGAGAGACCAACGATGAAATAATTATATAATGAGAACAAAGCACAGCAATGAGCCAGACATGGAATGATAGAGAAGGGTAATGTTCTAGTGCGTGGTTGATCAGGTCGAAGATATTCGAGTGAGTTGGAAAAGACCCATCCAGGAGCTCAAATTATGACAGAAGATTTTTTTTTTTTTTTTAATAATCAATCCAAAGTTGATTATCAAACATGATAAGAATAAGCTAATCAAAGTTTTTTTTGTATTAGTCATGTTTTGATGATGTATGTATTTCTTCATTTGCACATGACATTAATGTTGTTGTGGCGTAGCAACAAGTGCAATGTGGGATATGGATTCGTAAACCTAACGTCGCCGGCGGCCGCCGTACGGCTCTACAGAGCTTTCCACATGCAGCCATGGGAGGTCTTCAACTCCCGGAAAATCTGTCAAGTGACATACGCTCGCTTGCAGGTGACCGTCATGAAATTTCATTTAACTTCGGAGCAATTATTACAAATTAATTAATTAATTAAAATGAATTTGATCATAATTAATTCATGATCTCCGTCGATCATTTGATTTAGGGTTTAGATGCGTTGAAGGAGCACTTCAAGAACTCAAAGTTTGCCTGCGACACGGACGAGTACATGCCCGTGATCTTTTGCCCGCCGCGAGACGGCAAGCAACTGACGGAGCCGGAAACGCTCGGCGGCCGCGGGATGACATCTACGCGTGGGCTGCACCTGGACCGGGCCCCAACCGCCGACGTTCCGGAGCCGGGGCCGGGGGACCCGGGAGGCGCCTCGTCGACAACCACATCAACTCACGCGCCTTCTGATCACGCCGACGGCGGAGATGACGACCGCGACTATGACGATGACGATGACGATGACGACGTAGGCGGCGGCGGCGGCGGCTGCAGCGGCAGCGACGAGACCTCTCGCCTTTCCCAAGCCCTCATCCAGCTATCCTACTCTACTCTTTCATGATGATACCCCCCCTTCTCTCTCTCTCTCCATGTCGAGAATTTAAGCTCGTGATCGTGAGTGATGATACAAGACTTTGATGACTGATGAGATTGATTTTTCTTTATTTCTTTCCTTTTTTTAAATTTTTTTTTTAAAAATGGGCAGGCTAACGTGCGCTAGGATGGTTTGACTGCTACTGTTGAGGGCGTGTGCGGTCAACGAAGCGTAACGGTGGCCGAAGCAGTTAATGTATTAATTAATATTATTTATAATTAAAGTTGGAGTTAAAACTTTGTTTGAGAAGGGTGCGTGGCTAATTTTAGAGTAATTAAATTAAATTTCGTGCGTGTGGCAGCGGGGTTCGAGCCAGAAGTGTCGGTTGGGGACAAATGTTGGTCGCTTCGAGTTCAGTCGCGCGGCTCCCGATTCGGTTGGGCTCGTGTTTATGCGAAACACAACGTAATCGTGCGTCGATTTGGCTCTCCATGTTTTTGGGGTTGCGTCGATTTGTAAAAAAACTTAATTTTATTACATGGGTGGTCTTCAACCTTGCTCGCCGGTGCATTCCTCGCAATAATTTTCTATAGTATTTGATATTATGTTTTTTATTGGTGATTTTATGTTTTTTTTTTCACGAATGAATATTTCTGCCTTTTGCTTTATTATAATTGGCCTTTGAATTGTTTTGAATTTATAAGTTCGAACATTGACCCTGTTAGTCTCTGTTAGTCTCTAAAATTAAATTATAATTATATTTTAAAAAATATAATAATTTATATAATTTTTAATATATCAATTAATTTTATTTAATATTTTTAAAATTAATTAATTTTCATTTTCATTGTATATATATATATCTTAAAAATTTATTTTTTTATAAAAATAATTTAAAAAATGTTCTTTGAAATTAACTAAACAGGCCATGAGAATTTGAACACTAAACGCATAAGTTCTGTTCAGCGCGGATACCAAAATCAGAAATAAAATTGTATTAATTTAAAAAATAATGATAATAAATTTAATAAATTTTAATATAAAAAAATATTATTTTTTTAATTTTAATAAAAATATTAATTTTATTTCACCTTTCACACCCAAAATATTAAGATCTAGTATTTTGATTTAGGATGTTAAATAAAATTGATATTTTTATTAAAAATTATTGAATATATATAATAAAATAATTTTTTTATATTAAAATTTGTGTAGAATAATTATTATTATTTTTTAAATTAATACTATTTTAATTCTGATTTTGATCTCTGCGCCAAATAGGCCCGTAGTTATCTAATTTGGGTATTAGATAGTTTAAAATTGTATCCGTTAAAGACTTATAATAATTATGTCTGGGATGAGATGATTAGGACTAATATTTTTAAGTCTCAAATCTTCATCTGACTCAATTTTTGTAATAATATTGGTGCTCTTTGGCTACCTGTTGTAAGATGAATTAGGACTATGCATTTGATCATATTTCATGTACCGATCGTTTTTATTTGATGTGTTATTGGCTTTGATTTTTTTTTGAGATTTTTTTTATATGTTATTTATTATTTTGCTATATTGATAGTGTTATATATTTGAATGACAAATTCTGCTATTAAAATAAAATTTTAAACTATTATTGAATTTATATAGAGAACTATAAATTAAGTCCAGAAAGATCTAAAATACGGACTTTATGAAAAATTTTAAAAGTCCTAAAATTATCCACTTTAATTTGTCGAAGAACATTTTATTGAACCAAAATTTCAGTCAATTGTTATTCTAAAAACTAAGCATTATAACAAGATGTAATGTTCAACTCAGAGGCCAAATATATTTATAATTAATTTGGATAACCAATTACACAAATAGTGAATCATAAAGTACTCGAAATTAATTTGTTTGACACGGCTTAATGATTAATTTAAGACACCATAAATATCGGACCTACCATATTAAAAAATCCAACAAGTACTAATAAAAACTATTAATGTTAATCTTTTCTAAAGCCTTCTAAAAGTAATATCTACATGTTCAAATTTTACTAGGCATTGTGCATGCCTCGAAGGTGATTATTAATTTTTTTTAACTACTTCAAATTATATATATATATATATAAAAAAAAAATTTAAGTTGTCAAATTTGAGTGAAGAGACCTTAGTTGTTTAAATAAGAAATAAGATTAATTTTGAAACTTAGTCTGTCAACTTAATCGATTATCATTTACAAGAGAACAACTCTCAAGCACTCCGACCACTTCTATTATTTGACTCGAATATATCTGTAATACTCTATAGAAACATTTGTGTTTTTTTTCTTCTCATCGAAATTATGTAGCTTGTAACTCTTTTTTCTTATTATTTTTTTTAAGAACAAGATTGTTGCATGACATGAATTTAAATCATAAAAAATATTTTCTTTCTATTATATATATATTTCAATCAGTCTCTTGCATTTGTTTGGCAAATAAAGTTAGGTTTCTGCACAAAATGTTTTTTATTGTACAAATACTGTATTTAATTTAACGAACAAATTAAAGATAAACAAACGATCGAGCTCTCTGTCCCTGTAGAATATATATAATACTATTTCTTTTTGTTATCGTATATATATATATAAAATACTATCATCATCAGTGAAGTAGAAAAGGGATCGAGATGAAATATTTAGGTGGCAGCAAAATATCCGGTTACAAGGATGTTTTGCATGCAAAGAGGTGAAACTCTTGGGAAGCGGCATCTACACCCAATAAAGTAATGCTGGATATGAGAGAGAAAGAGAGAAGCCTGATCGGTCGCCAGGCCTGGGCTCGGATAACGAGGTGAGAGATAGTGGGTGTCAGCCTCCCGGGGGATCCTCTTGGTGCCGAACAGGTAAGCAGCTGCCACGTCGGACTCTGCGTTAATGACGTGGCGTCGGCTGTGGCCTCCTACTGCCGCGTTTTATGCGGTTTCTGGTCGTCGCCTTTGACCGCTGCCGTACGGCACGCCATCCATGGGCCTTCGCGCCGTCGGTCGCGCTCGCGCCTCCTCTCTCCCGCAACTACCCCCCCCCCCCCCCCCCCCCCCCCCCCCCCCCCCCCCCCCCCCGCAGCCGATCCCTCGGCTCGGCTCGGCCCGGTCCGGTTGCCTCTGGCCCTCTGCTCTCTCTTCCGGGTTAGGTTCCTCATTACTTATTCAAGGGATTCCATTAATTTGATTTAAAATGCTATTTATTATTTAAAATACTAGAAAAGAATTGCAAAATTCATAAGAAAAAAATATATATTTGAGCTATACGAGACCAGGATTCAGGCGATGGAGCGTTAGATTGGGCTAGTAATAATTGATTCTTAAAATTATAAAACTAAGTTATTTGCAATAATTAATTATCTAAGCTATGTGGAAGGAGAGAAATAATAGAGACAACAATAAATTGATTCTACAAGTATTGGAAGCAACTTTGATGCATCTTTGAATGTGAATTTAGGGGTTGAGATCAGAGACTACACAGGCATAGTAATCACTTGTGTAGATGTTGAAACATAAAGTTACTTTAATCATGCTATTGCAAAATGCTTAGCAGTCAGGCAGTATTCCTAGCCACAAAGTTGAATAAGAAGGATATATGAGTAGAAGGAGACTCTTCTGAGGTTGTTAGATTGATTCAAGACTCTTACGAGGGATTCTCAATTATTGGACACAAGTTTGAGGCATTAAAAAAATGCATAAAAACTTTTGATAGATGCATATATAGTTTCCCATGTTCTACAAGGAGGTGATAGAATCAAATAAAATTAGCTCGCTATGCTATTCTTATCAACGAAAAGAAAATTTAGCTTAATACTCCTTCGAATTTCACATATAAATTAAGTAGCCAGAGAGGATGCTATAATATATGGTCTTGATATGCAATATACTCTCTGTTTTCTTCTTATTATTATTATTATAAAAAAAACTCAATTAATCTTCAACAAAAAATGAATTATAATCTCATTAAATATTAATTTTATTGTAAAATACAAGGACTTGCCTCAATTTTAAAGCTAATGGCTTTTCTTCCCTAATTTTTAGACCCCAATTTGATTCATCCATCTCAGGATTAATTAGTATTTAGGAATTGTTACAAAAATAATTACATTTTATCTTCAATAACCTATCATGTATAATTCATTTCCATTTATTTATTTATTTATTTAGTTTTATTATAATGCTCAATTTTTCATTTAACTTTTTACCTCATTACCTTCTAATTTAAGATATCTTCTATAGCCCGTAATAGAAGAAAAGAAATGTAAGGTAAAATTGCTCATTTTATTAATAGTACATATTATTATATAGGTTGCGACTATAGTGGGCTTAATGAATATTTAATGGTCTTTTATAGGCACTTGAGGAATCTTGGGCTTGACTTAGTATGCAAGAATTTTATTTTGCTAATTAAAATAATATTTTTGATAAGATGGTATTCTTATTAACTACACTTAGGATCTATTACATATTGAATCCTAATCTGCAGCCAATTCCAGAACCACAAGAAGATGATTCTGAAAGTCTAAAAATTACAAGAAACAAGCGGAAAGAAGATGAACTAGTTTGCAAGGGATATATTCTTAATTTTCTCACTGATCGTTTGTATGACTTCTACAGAAATCTAACTTCACCAAAGAAAATTTGGACTGCCTTGGAGACAAAATATAATAACGAAAAAAGGGATACTGACAATTTCTTAGCACTTAAGTACTTTGAGTTTAAAATGGCTGATAATATACCAATCATGGATCAAGTTCATGAATTGCAAATTTTTGTGTCAAAGTTGATTGAATTGGAAATCAAAGTTCCTGATTCACTTTAAGTGGAAGCTATTCTTTCAAAATTACCTCTATCTTGGAATGAATACAGGAAGAAAATTCTGCATTCTACAGATAACATGACAATTGAAAGATTTCAAACACATTTACAAATAGAGGCAGAAAAATGCACTAGAGATGTATTTCTTTAAGATTCCAAGATTAACTTTGTCAGCAAAAATAGTTTCGAAAAATTTTGGAATAATTTTAAAATTCAAAAGGGCAAAGGCAAAATCAATGGTAACACTTTTAAGAAATCTTCTGTGAAGAAAGATCAAAAGTGTTTTCATTGTGGAAAGAAAGGACACTATATTAAGGAGTGTAAATTCAAAAAGGAAATCAAAAGAAATAGTATTGATTCTGATAAAGTGAACCTAATTGAAAATGAAGTCAAGAAATATATAGCAATGGTGTCACATTTATAAATTGACATGGTCACTGAATTACACATGGCTTCAACTACAAAGTTAACTGATTGGTGGTTAGATTTGGGTGCAACCATTCATGTGAGCAACAATAAATCTATGTTCAAGACATATGAAGAAGTAAAGGAACCTGAGGAAGCTCTTATGGGGAATCATGTTGCTGCAAAAGTACTTGGAAAAGGAACTGTCGAATTAAAGTGCACTTCTGGACAGAAACTACTTTATTAAATATTTTTCATGTGCCAGAACTTAGAAAAAATCTTGTGTCTGCCAATTTATTGTGTAAGAATGAATTCAAAATTGTCCTTGAATCGGACAAGATTATAATCTCTAAGAATGACATATTTGTTGGGAAAGGATACTCTTGTGACGGGATGTTTAAACTTAATATTAATGAAATGAATGTGATTTATCCTTATATTTTTTAGTGTTCTGCTTCTTTATGGCATGCTAGATTAAGTCATTTGAATTATAGATCAGTAAAATATATATCTAAACATAATTATATTACATTAAATAATGATACATATGATAAATGTGAAATATGTGTTCAAACTAAAATGATCAAAAGTCATTTTCCAAAGTTCAACGAAGCACTAGTTTACTTGAATTGATTCACACTGATATCTATGAATTAAATGGTAAACTAACGAGAGGAGAGAAAAGATATTTTATAATATTTATTAATGAATGTTTAAAATATATTTTTGTTTATTTACTAAGAACAAAAGATGAAGCATTTGATAAATTTAAAGAATACAAAACTATGGTTGAAAATCAAAAGGAAAAGAAAATAAAAAATCTGCAAAGTGATCGAGGAGGAGAATATTTTTCTGATTCTTTCAATGAATTTTGTGAAGAGCATGGCATAATTCATCAAATGTCTTCTCCATATACTCCGCAACAAAATGGTGTAGTAGAAGGAAAAAATCGGACCTTAGTAGAAATGATAAATGTAATGTTAATGAATGCTAAATTATTTTTTAATCTTTGGGAAAAAGCTCTTTATACGGTTATCACATTAATAATAGAACCCCATCTATGAAAACTCATGTGTCTCCATATGAAGTTTGGAATGAGAGGAAACTCAATATAGGTTATTTTAAAGTGTGGGGGTGTATTGCTTTCTACAAAATTCTTGATCATTTAAAGTTAAAATTAGGACCAAGAGGAATTAAAAGTATATTTATCGGATATGCAAAGAACTCTAAAGGTTATAGGTTGTTAGATCTACAGTCTAATGTTATTGTAGAATCTGTGCATGTTGAGTTCTTTGAGGATAAATTTATTTCTGAATTAATAGAGCAAGTTCCTATAATTAGTGATAAAGATGGGATAACATCTTCTATTAATTCTAACAAAAGAAAAGAAGATGTTGAAGAACTTATTGAAATTAGAAAGAGTCAAAGATTCAGAAAATAAACATCTTTTGGTACTGATTTTATATCTCCAGAATCTATTATTTTTCTTATAGAAGGAAATAAAACTAAGGTTTACAAGAAGATTCCAATTATATTTATTGTGGATGAAGATCCTAAAACATTCACTGAAGCAATGGCTTCAAGGGATGCAGCCTTTTGAAAATAAATTATACATGATAAAATAGACTCTATTATGTCTAATAATACATGGGTCTTAGTAGATTTACCACATGGATCAAAATCTATTAAATGTAAATAGGTATTTAAAAAGAAAAACAATACAGATGAGTCTGTTTAAATATTTAATACAAGATTAGTAGCAAAGGGCTTTACTCAAAAAGAAGGTATAAATTATTTTGATACTTATGCTCCAATAGCAAGAATTACATCAATTAGAGTGCTTATAGCTTTAGCTTCACTATATAACCTCCATGTTCATCAAATGAATGTTAAAACAGCCTTTTTAAATGATGACTTAAATGAGAAAGTATACATGGAACAACCAGAAGGTTTATACTTCCTCGAAATGAAAATAAAATCTATAAATTAATAAAGTCACTATATGGCTTGAATCAAGCACCTAAGCAATGACACGAGAAATTTGACTCAGTTATATTAGCGACTGGGTTTTGTCATAATAATGCTGATAAGTGTGTTTATTCAAAGTTTACTGATAATTACGGAGTAATTATGTTTGTATGTAGATGATATGTTAATCATTAGTACAAATATGTTAGGAATAAAAGAAACAAAATTGTATCTAACTTTTAATTTTAAAATGAAAGATTTATGTGAAGTAAATACTATTTTGGGTATAAAAATCAGTAAGCATGATAACGGTTTTTTTATGAATCAATCTCATTATATTAATAAGTTATTAACAAAATATAATTATATTGGAATAAAAGAAGCAACTACTCTATATCATTCTAGTATGAAACTAGCTAAGAATGAAGGAAGAGTAGTTACAAAGTTAGAATACACAAGTGCTATAGGAAGTCTAATGTATGCTTTGCATTGTACGAGACCTGATATAGCATTTATAATATGTAAGTTGGCAAGATTCACTAACAAGCCAAGTATGAATTATTGGAAAGCAATTGGTAGAGTACTTGATTATCTTAAGAAAACCATGTGTTGAATGTTAAGTGTTATGTGTGGTATATTTTCGCTTCTAAAATTGAAAAGTTGTGGTTTAATTTTAGAACACCTAAACTTTGTTAGAGGTTTAAGATATATCCATTAATAGAAAGTTTAAATCAAAAGATACCTTCTATATGTGTAACACTTATTTAGCAGATTTATAAACAAAGTCATTTATATTGCAAACTAGTGGGAGATTTTTATATAGTTTGCAATATTTTGAATATATGATAGTCTAACATTGTGGATGAAGTAAGTTATAGATATTTTTTGGAATTATTAATTTGAATTACGCCCATGGGCCTCTCTAGTGGACCATAGTAGGCTTAATGAATATTTAATAGTCTTTGATGGGCACTTGGGCACTTGGGGCATCTTAGGCTTGACTTAGTAAGCCAGAATTTTATTTTTATAATTAAAATAATATTTTATAATTAAAATATTCTAATTTTGAAATATTATTTTAATGAAAAAATGCATTTAAGAGATGTGTTTCTTGAAAAGATGCATTTAAGAGATATTTTTTTAATTAAATGTCACTTTTAAGTGTCTTTTGCTATTGAATTAATCTTAAAAATATCAATAAATATCATATATATTTCTACAATCTTGTTGTTAGAGAATTTTGATATTTTGTTGTATCCTGAAAAGTAATTGCGTCTATACTGCAAATTTACCTTAAGAAAAATGTTAATCACACCTCAAAGCTTTCATTGTTTTATTTCCCTTACACATATGATTCTAGATATAATCGTGAGAAATAATGCTAACATTTTCGTCTTAGAATCTTACATTATACCATTTATTTTATTATGTAAATAGTTTTTTTTAATGAACATTAGGTAAAATAGTGATCTTATTTTTAGTGGAATAATTTTATTTGAGTTATTTCATTTAAACTTCTATTATATTATATATTAGAAATGCCTACTAGTGGTCATGATATATAAATTTGGGTATGTCTACATTTTATTTGTATGATCTATAAGTCAAATCAGTTAAAACATGGGAAAACATAATCAATAGAGAGCTTTGGGGCAGAGTTAAGCCAAAAAAAAAAAAAAAAAAACCAAAAAAACTGAACATCATCCCAGCAAGTCAAATTTAATTTTTTTCTTTCTGAGATAAAAAAATCTAAATTTTTTATTATTGATTTCGATGCAGTTTTGATTTAAGATTAAATTTTTTTATTATAAAAAATTAATGATTAATGGAAACTGATTACTTAATATATTAATTAATTACACTATACTATTCCATTAAATATATCTTTAAATTATCAAAAAAAATAATTTATAAATAGTAATACTATGAAACTTTTTTTTTCTTTCATTCCTTCGTATGTACGTATATTAATTTCGACTTAAGAATAAAAATACAAGCTAGAGAGCCAAATTTACTAGTTTCCTTGTTCAGTATATATAGGTGCGGCTTCGGACCGATGAAGGGAGTTATAAAGAGGTTGTATTGCATTCTTAGACGTGGCTGAGACTCGTCGGGGTGTAGAGTTTTTATTATTTTTTATTTTATTTGTTAATTAATTTTTCTAATTTTCATTGTTTTTTTTTTTAAAAATTTTACTTTTTGCATCTAATCTTTCACTTATTTGCATTCATATCATAAAAATGAGAAATGAACTTGAATGAAATTGTTATTTGTTGTTTCTGAATTAAATTCCCAATGCTCACTAAAAAAATATGTGGTAGTAGAACCTCAAACTTTATGTTATAACTTATTTCATATTTATATAAAATTAGACTTCATGCTGCCTTAGATTATTATTTTGTGAGAATTAGACTTCTTAGAAAAAGAAAAGCTGTTAAATTTATGATTTTCTAGCATATCTACGTTGAATTTTCTTGAAAAATCACTTTTTAATTCATAAATTCATGTAAATTTACGTATATTTCTGCAAAAGTACAACATACCTTAATTGAAGAAATGAATTTATAATATATTGCATCTCCAATAATTAGTTGAGTACTTATAATATATTAGATGCTCGTCTGAGTGAATGTTAATGTTCATTTCAACTAGATCAGAAACTAAATCGAAGAATAGTGAACATGATGCATAAATCACCGGTCAATTCCCAGACTAGCACTTAGGTCAAGAAACAGTCTGCCTACTAGCAAACAATTGACATGCTTTTCAAATTTTTATTAAAAATTTTAATCGACTATTTATGCTACTTTGATCGATCATATTCTTCCCCTACGTTAAATAGAACATGTGGCACGGAGATCCCCTAATTGACCAATGATGCATCCCTAATTAACGATTAAATAGAGTGATATAATAATTAAATTAAAGTGCAAAAACTTTAAGCAAATTTTATATAAAAAAAAAGTCAGGAAAAAATAGTGAAACTATTTGTCAGCATAACTTAAATTTTATATGTATGTTCGAAAATCACGACTCATTGAGTCAAAATAAATAATATTTATAGTAGGTTTGTGTGTTACATGAAATATCAAAGCTATGGGAAAAAACTTGAGCAAAGATATTCAGCTCCAAAGGAAAACGTATGTGATAATACAGAAGTAAATTACACTTCAACAAAGAATTAATAGGTATAGTTTATATACATTATTAATGCATGCCTTCAATTCTGTAAATGCATTTTAAAATCATGTGATTCATCGAGCCAAAGTAGCGGACAATGTTTACATTAGTAGTTTAGGCTATTACAATTGGTATCAGAGCTACTCCACATGATTTTTTTTTTGCAATAGTAGGGGAAAGCCTCAACGGTGACATTGAGTTACGAAAAAGTAGGATATACGTGACATTCTTATGTATGTAAATCATAATTGAGCACCGAGAGGTCTCAAGTTCAAACCACATAATCCTAATTTTCAAATTATGAGATGAGAGAAATTATAGTATTCAAGTATAAATAAAAAAATTAAACAATTATAATGTATTTGTTAGAGTATGGAGATTTGAATTGTATTTGGCCCGTCTTGAATATCTTGTGATGCGACAATCTTAGGAAAACAATAATGTGAAATTTAAAATTTAGGATCAGATAATAAAAGCAGAGGGGATGGACCAATTCTATTTTGAGCAAGTTTAATAGACTAGGCTTTTTTTATTTCAAAATTTACAGTTTATTTGCTCTATATGTTAGAATTTTTTTTAACACCCTTTGCTGAACAGCAGCTCAAGTCGAACAGTAGCTCAAGTCGAACAGCAGCTCAAAGAGATATTACCAGATCGAACTCTCCGAACTACTATGTCAACTCAATATTTAAGGTGATATGAGAGTCCACTGCCTAATCGTCCTTTGCAGGAATAGGTATCAAATGTGGCAAGCTGTACCTATTATGTTTCCTCCTCTCCAAGCTATAAATAAGGGAAAGCTCTCACAGGAGGTCTCTTTCTTTGGCCGAGCTGCCACTTTCTCTCTCTATCCCTCTCTCTTGTACTAATTCTGTCTCCCTTTAGAGACCCTCAAATTTTATAAGAGAAGAAATTTAATTAGTGGATTTAAATTGCCTATACGGCGTCGTGGTTTTTCCCCCGGACACTCGGATTTTCACGTAAAAATCGTTGTCCCATTTCTTTCTGTTGTGGTATATTTTTTGCATCAACACTATATATATTAATTTATTTAATAGAACGATATTATTTTAAATAACTTATAGTCATTATTCCTCATATGTACATCTTTATTTGATATAATAATCTCTTATTCTACTTATAATTTTTCTTAGTTATTGAGAGTTTTCATGTAAATCTGTGCATTCTTTCATTCATATTTCGCATTGCTTAATATTTTATTATATTAGTATTTATATACAAAATTATATATTTCTACTTGTATCAAATAAATTACAAATTAATTCGATTGCGTTTTGAATTAATTTTTAATCGAGCAAGTTTAAAAAAAATAATAATAATAATAAATTGAGTTTTAAGCGAATTTTAATTTGGGCATAAAACTTGTCAGGCAGGCTGTCACCCCAAAGCGCACCAACAGAATAGCATTCCTGAGGGCTGAGATTTGTATTTATATATGAAAAAGAAAAGTGGGACCAGGAACAACAATGGAGGGAAGACGTGGGGAGATGTTGATGAGCCGCCGCCCTTGAAGCCAGACAAGCCTCCTTCTCAGGTCTGAACCCCAGAGACCTCCTGCTCCCACCTGCCCTTTTAGCAGACCCTTCCCGTGTCCTCCTCTGCTGCTATCACCTTTGACCTTCCATTTATTAATTATATACATCTCTTTTTTTTTCCCTTATATTATTATATTACTCTTATAATTTTTTCTAACACTTTTAATCGAACAGCTCTCCAAAGAAATATCACCAAATTGTACTCTCCGTACTACTATGCTAACTCAATATTTAAGGTGGCATGAGGGTCCATTGCCTAATTGTCCTTTGCAAGAATAGATGTCAGATGTGACAGACTCTATTTATTATGTCCTTTCCATTCCAAGCTATAAATAAGGGAGAGGAGGAGAAGATCTCGAATTCTTTTTTAGGGAGAGGTCACTCTCTCTTTCTCTTTTGTATTTATTATCTTATTTTGTCTTCATTTAGAGACCATCAAGTTTTGTAAGAGAAGGGATTCGATTAGTGGATTTAAAAAGCCTAGGCGGCGTCGTAATTTTTCCCTTGGATACTCGAATTTTTACGTAAAAATTATTGTCTTATTTCATTTTATTTTAGCATATTTTTTACATCAATAATTACTATATATGAATATTAGTGCCGGTAATTTAATACAATTATTTTGATTTTTTTTGACTCAAATTTAAATTTTGGAAGTTGTAAATATCACGAAAACGTTTTGACTTGCCTTTGATTTGAATGATAGCTTGTTTGAAATTATTTTCCATGTTGAATTAAATATTATGTGATATAAATAACAACGTGATATTGTTGTTGATTTGAAAATTAATTAAGAAAGAAGCGATGAATTTAATTTCTATGATCTTAATTTTTTCAATAATTTTTATTTTTATAGCGATGTGCTCCAGCAAACTTGAGTTCAATTTTTAAGTTGATTTTACATTGACGCTGAGTTTGAGTTAAGCGAGAATATGTTACATTAAGTTCCAATTGAGCTAAATCCGACTCGCTGCCATCTGCTATACCTCTAAATTCTAATAATAAAAATAACTTTTTAGGTATAATATTCAAGCCTTTAAGTGTATTTAAAATTATTCAACATAATAATAAAATAAGACAGTTATATATATCACACTCTATTTTTTAAAAATTATTCAAAATACTAACTCTTATGTTCTAAATTATATTAACACTACAAATTAAATTCTAAACTTTAAATTCTAAATCATGAATTTTAGGGAGCGTTTGATTCAATATTATCTTGATATTATATTATGTTATCTAGAGAAGACAATTGTTTGATTTAATGACATTTACAAACAATTTTCTATTAGATTATAAAATTATTAGTCAAACGATGACATCTAAATGTCATGATATCTACATTACATAACATAACATCAAGATAACAACGAACCAAATCCCCCCTTAAATTTTATATTCTTAATTTTCATGAATTATATATATATATATAATTCACTTAAAATTAATAACGTGAGAAGAAAATTTTTATTATAAATTTATGAATCACATACAATAGTACAAGATTCATAAAACGCATCAGTTTTTTAAAAAATTATTATGTGAAATACATAATTTTATTAAATTTTAATGTGTTGCATGTGATTATCTATATGTTATAAAGAATTAAGCACAGAACTTTGACCACTGACCAAAAATAAAATCAACCGAAATCATAGCCTCTTTGATCAGAAATTAATTATAAGTCTCTTTATTTTAACTACCATTTTCATATATGTTACAATAAAGAAAATACTTATAAGATATTTGATTCAATGTTATCATAATATTATCTCATATTATTTAAATATCACATTTTAAATAATAATTTTATAATTTTTTAAAAAATTATTTAAAAATATTATCAAATTAAATAATTAATTTATTTAAATAATATGATATAATATCAAAATAGTATTAAACCAATTGACTGTTATTTATCTATTTAGATGTCTCTATTATATTTATATTATTATTTTTTTAATCTAATATTACTATATTAACAGATAGTAATTATAAAAAATAATATAATCTTATATTTTTTTTCTACAATTTTGGAGTAATAGTTAAATATTACTCAATTTTATGTGATATATAATTGTCATTTTAGAATGACAATCATGCAATTCTTTATAACAACAATATCAACCAAACCTTAATCTTGCTAGGTGGGGTCAGCTACATAAATCTTTTGTTTCCATTACGCTCTATTAATTTTCAAATTTTTATTTAAGTCGATTAGCTAAGATCACACCTTATAGTTTTTTGTCATATCTTTTTTAGTCTCTCTGTTCCTCTTTGTATATAGACAAAATCAATAACTCAATTTTTTTATTTGGAACTTCAATCGACCTATGGCTCAATACCAGCTTTCGTTCGGACATACTCATTTCTCATTCAATCTTTTTGTGTATATCCACACATCCACCTTAGCATCTTCATTTCTGTAATATTTATTTTATTTATATATTTCCTCTTTGCAGGCCAGCATTCAATACCATATATCATCGCCGGTTTTACAACAGGCAATACAGCGCGTCGCTTCCAGGGAATGTCCTAGTTTTAGCACAATTTTTTAAAAGATTCATGTTATGATTGATTCGATAAGTTTTACGCTTGCTGCCGACTGCCTAACGCAACCCTCCGCGTTTCTCATCCGGAGCTGGGGACCCAACAACGACGCGTTCACTTAATTCTTTATAATATGATATAAATATGTCACAAATTAAATAATTAATTTATCTAAATAATAAAACAAAACAACCAAAAAAAAAATTGTGCCAAACACTCCCTTAGTTTTGCTTACATCAAGAATTTTTGTTTTTTTTTAATACTAAAACAAGCACCAATAGTCAATTTACAATTTATAAATAAAGGACTGTGGTTAATTTTCTCCCAGGTCTTTACGCCTTCAATGTCAGAGCATGTCTTGCAAGTTTGTGCGCCATTTGATTGTTTTCTCTCTTCAGTATAATGAATATGATAAATTTAAAAGAGTTGATGTATCTCTTCACATTTTAGATGAGTAAACTCGAGAGAATTATCTTGCTCAATCGTTCAAACTGCTTTCATAATTTGATCCCATCTTCTTTAATAATTATAGGCAATATAACGTAACACTAAAATAATATTAAGGCGACATTTAATTTGATATTATGTTGATGTTATGTTATGTTATTTAGATATCATAATATTTAAATATCATATTTTGAATAATATTTTTATAAATTTTTTAAAAATTATTTAAAGATATTTGTTTGGCCTAGCGTTTTATCTTGTCCAGCTAATTATTATCATTAGAAGATACGAGATAGACAAGCTGGTAGACTTGAAGAAATGAAAACAGATGAAAATATTTGTTTGTGCAATTTTTGACCAAATTTCTCTATCCATTAGTCCCGAGATTATAAAAGCATTATAGTTTTAGTTCTTTATTCAGAATTCGCCTCTTCACTGTCACTTTCTGATAAAAAAAAGTAAAATTTGATTATTTTTAATTAATTTAAACTTTTTGTATATTTGAAAGAAGCATTATATTCATGCATCATCACCCTTCTTTAAAAGTTTAATAAAAATATAAAATTTTAATTTTTCTTATAAGAGCTTTTTTTGCTTTAAAAATGTAAAACTAAAACATATAAATAATAATATTTCAAAAATTTACTTTAAGAAGCAAAAAATTAATGATTAAGGGGGCGTTTGGTTCGATGTTATCTTGGTGTCATGTTATGTAATCTAGATGTTATGACATCTAGATGTCATCTTTTGTTTAATAATTTTATAATCAAATAGAAGATTTTTTGTAGATGTCATTAAACCAAACAATTGCTTTCTCTAAATAACATAACATGACACAAAGATAACATCGAACCAAACGCCCAGAATAATGTTTTGACATAATAGTAAAAAATTAATAAGTATATCTTAATTGAGGCCAAATATGTAATATTCTGTGATATAAATGCAGAAATATTGTCCATTTTAACTTTGAGAACTGCAAAATTTAAGTACTTCCTGAAAGGTTACTCATCGCAGTACTATTTTATTTTAAACACACTTAACAATAAAATTTCTCATCATTAATCTCACAGTTTTGCCCTTAAAAATATGTTTACTATTTGATATCATGTTATATACTTGTATAGCTCAAAATCTTCCCTTCTTTCTTTGTGATGTGGGACAATTTATTCATATACCCCTCTTAGCACTATTTATCAGCTTAAAAGTTTGTTAAGAGTCGCATTTTTCCCAGTGATTCTCTCCTTTTACGATGTCACCTGGCAATTGTTCCTCATCTTTTTTGACCGTGGGCATCACAAAATGACAACACTTTTACAACATTAGTAATCTAAATTGAGGTCTGTGAAAATTTTGAAATAAAAATGATTATATTTTGTGAGGTATTATACGTTGAATGTGAAATAATATTAATTTTATATTTTAAAATTTACAAAAAATGTAGAATAAAGTTAATTTTAACATTGAAATTTGTGTAGCATTTGGAATGTTTTTAAAGAGTATTTAGTTCATTGTTATCTTAATATTATATAATATAAATATTATTTTTTAATTAATAAATATAAAATTATTTATAATTATCATTAAATTAAATAATTATTTTTTCTCGATAACATAATATAACACCAAAATAGCTTTGAACCAATTCCCTTCCTAATTTAATTTTGATGTAGTCTATAAAATTAATTTTAATTTATGCTAAAATTATCCCAACCATGTTTATTACATCTAGATCAGTCTTAAAATAAATATAAAATTATGAATGAGTTAACACCGTGTTGTTCGAAGATGAACCCATAGGTGTTGCACTTTACATAAAATTTACATTTAAAAAAAACTTTGCATAGGAATAGGATCCAAAATAAGTTAAATTAGGATGAGAAATAAATTAATTTTTATGTTATTTTTTAACAAAAATATAGGTATTATTAATTTAAAATTAAAATTTACAAATGATGTGATGCAAATTCTTGATATCCATGAACAATGTGCAAGAGACCCCAATCCTTGCGTTTTTGCGATTACATAAATCGAGTTAAGAAACAATGATTGAATTATATTATAATATAATTTGGATTTTTTAAATTTTATTTTTGATAAGTATTTTGCATTACAGTAGAGACCAAATTGAATATTTTTTATATATTTACGTATGTACCCTTAAAATTAAAATTTTTACTCAATTTATTCTCAAAATTAAATATTTATATTTGTCATTTTATATTTTGAATGCATAATTGTAAATATCACCCACTCCATCAAATTAGAGGAGATCTAGCCATTCATTTTATTAAAAAAGATGAAAATCTAATTATTTATTATTATAAGAAGATAGTAAAATGAGTAAAAAAATTCAATTTTAAGAGTGATATATGTTAATTCTTCTTTTATTTTACCGAGTTCAACAAATTAGCTAAATTATATTTCAATTTAATGATTTAATCGAACCATTTTAATCTTTATTTAACTCATTAATCATTTATATATTATTAATTAATAAAATACTACACTAACTTAAAAATAAATTAATTAAAAAGCTTTGTTAGATCATATTATAATAATTTTTGCATAATAATTTTTAATCCATGTAGTAGGCTAAAACCATAATGAAAATTATAGCTTAGAAACAATAAAAATAAAATTTTAAAAAAATAATATTCTCCATAAATATAATTTAATTCGACAATATTTGATATCGAATAAGAAATCAAATTAACCAAATTTTGTTATTATATTCAACAATATGTTAGTTAAATCATGTTTTAATTTGATAGTCTAGTTAAATTATTTTGATACTAATTTAAATCGATTAGTTAAAATATATTATTAACTATTAAAATATTAAATTAACTTGAAAATAAAAATAATTAATACTTTGTTAGATCAAACTATGATGTTTGATGCCTTCAATTTTTGTCCGGTTATGAATTCATTGATAGGTCCAAATAATGTCTAAATTGTTTTCAATGCATTTTTATAAAATAATGTAAATAAATATTTTTATTTTTAAATCATATTCAAATATTATTTGAGTAGATGACCTAAAACTCGAATAGTTTCTGTATATAATTTATATATTTAAATACCTGAAATCATACTCAAATATAATTAATTTGTATAGCAGAAATTCTATTTGAATTTAATTTAAATTATATTGAAATATAATTTATATACACAAACTTAACCAACATAATCCTTAACCAACATAACCATAATGTCAGCTTTCAATGGGGAGGAACTACTTGATTGAAAGTCATTTTAATTATAATTATGATCAAAATATTTTTTTTTTAAAAAAATATAATAAAAATTATTTTTTTAAAATATATATATATATATATATATA
>JAEMOT010000081.1:74480-94047 GCA_019297695.1 Apostasia ramifera | reverse complement strand
TTCTGACTGATAGTCTCCCCTTATTTTATGGCTAAACGGTCCTTAAAAATGAGGGTGTGACAGCAGTATAGATTCGAACTTAAGACTCCTAGTTCTTAGCAAGCTCTCTTCCCACTGAGATAATATTGTAAGAACTAGACCAAACTAAGTAGTGATTTACTGTTCGGTTCATGGTCGAATTAGTTTGACCAGTCATCGAGCTGTTGATCCACTTGCACACCTAAGAGAGGGGGAATTGAGTGCAATTAAAATTTTTAAATTTTAATTAAATTAATTAAAATTTTAAATAGTTTTAGGCCTTGTTTAGTTTTGGCCGTTTTTTTGGGCTCAACACAATTTTCAATTATAAAAATTAATTTTATTTCACTTCCAATACAAATATAAATATTTTAATTAATTTTATTTTACATCTTATACACTTTCTAACAATAAAGTAAATTTTTCTCTTATTAGATCTAAAAAATAAGATATTTTTTTTTTTGTTAAAAAAAAATTTGAACCAAACGAGGCCTTAAAGCGTCCAACTATTATAAGACTTTTATTATTTTTAAACAAAATCATTTAAGCAAGATTAAGTAATTTTAAAATAGTACCTGTAAAAGAATAAATATAAATAATATATATGTATAAATATAAATATACATATATATATATTTAATTTACTAATATATAAAATGTGAAGTATATCAATATAAATATTTTTATTAATTAATAATAAAAATATATTATATATATATATTTATATATATAAATAGATATTTATAAATATTAGTATTTACGTAAATAGTAAATATATATATATGAAAAAAAATAACAAGTTAGTATTAATAAAAAAATAAACACCAGTATGCAGAATTAAAAGTTAGATGTATAATAAGTAATGTTAGTAAAGAAAAAATATAAAAAATAAAAATTAGTATTATAGTAAATAAATAACTATACAATAAAGTAAATATTAGTAAGTTATGTGTATTAAGTAAAATTATAGTAAATAAAAAAAATTTAAGTGTAAAAAAGTAAATTTAGTGATTAAATAATTTAAGTAAATTGTGATCGTTGTGTGTTTTTCGTTGGATGAGTTCAATTTATCTGATGTAGTAACTCGTTCTATTCCACTAATATAATTAAGTCGAAAATAAATTTAATGTTATATGAAACTTAATTATAACAGAATGGACAAACCAGAATATTTCTGACCGTCGAACATTTTCTATCAAGTAAATCGAATTCATCTAATGCACTAACTTGATTATGTTCTATTGATATAATTAAGTTATATTAGATCCTTGGTTAAATTAATTAGGTTTGGGAGGTGAGTATGCCCAAATTTTAACTAACCCACTTATTAAGTTTAGTTATCTCATAAAGTTTAGATAATTTAAATTATAAAATCTGATCATCGAAATTTTATCTTCATGCTTTGAAAAATATTTTGAAAATAAAATCCCTATCAAATACACCGCCCTCTAAATGATGTAAAAAAATAAAAAATAATATAGGATGTATAGTAGTTCTTTTGTCTAGTTTATTCTCCTTTATTTTTTTTTCGGAATTGCATAATTTTAAGTTTGTTATGGCCAAATTCAATTTCCTAATTTTTTTACGGAGAGGAAGGAACAACTTCACATATCTTTTTACTAATGGACAAGAAAAAAAATCTCTCCCCACACAGAAAGACTCAAAATCAAAGAAAGTATAGAAAATCAAATAATTTTTATGAGTCGTATAAAAAATAAATTTGATTTAAAATTTTATAAAAGCCCTATAAGCAAGAAAATCAACTCAAGTTTTTAAAGAAAACTTTAGTATTATATTTCTTAATATTCTATAAAATTTACAGATTAAAGTAAGAAAAAAAAGATAAAATTCGATAAAATATTTTAATACAATGAGAAATCAGATAAATAGAAATTTAGATTTTTTTTAAAAAATTATATAAAGTAAAATCACCCAAAATTTTTTATGGATATAGTTTTGTCTAAGGAATTTAATGTAAATATTTTAAAATATTTTGAATCTTGTACTATTTATAAAAATTTAAAATTTTAAAAATTACATAGAAAAATATGTTCTTCAAAAAATACCGAGAAAATTTCTAGAAAAAGTAGAAGCTCTCAAAAAATTGCAATAAAAATTTTAAATTATTTGGAGATCTATACAAACATGAGAAACTTTAAAAAAATCGATTTGAAGAGAAAAAATACTCATATAAAAAATACCTCTAAAGATCCACAAGCTCCAAGAATCAACTTCTAATAATATAAATAAAATTTTTGAGCTTGAGGAGAGAATTTTTAGCTAAAGAATAAAGAGCTTGGAGTTTTGATTTGTCAAAAAAAATATTAATCAAAACTCCCTTATTTATAGATAAAATGAGAGGTAAATTGATAATTTAGATATTATACTTTTTGTAAAATAAATCGAGGCAAAATTAGGTGCATTGTTTATTTTATGATTGATTTTAAGAAGTAAAATAAGAAAATGTGAATTAAATAATATTAATAGAATTTAAAATATCAAGTAAATACTTTTTGAATGACTTGAAATCATCTGAAATGGGTTGAAAATAAAATTCAAAAAATTCATAAAATTTATTATTTTATTTTTAAAAATATTTATTTAATTCTATTTATTTAGTTATTATTATTAATATATATAAATTTGAATCAATAAATTGTTATTTTGTAAGATATTCATTAGAATAATATTGTCCGCTTAAAATAGTATTTAATATTTATAATAATAATTTTTATTTATTTATTGTTAATTTATTACCATCATAAAACTCAAAATATTATGACGAAAAAATTGATTTATTATGATTTAATATATATCTAGTTTGATATGTAGACTGATTTTGACATCTAATCGGATCGAATAACATGCTGGTTCGTAGTCGGTTAATTGAATCGGTCGGACCGAGTTGTTCTTTTTGGCTTACGGCACTACACTGGGCTAAAAGAAGTGAGGAGATCTCAAATAGCAACATTGATGAAAACGTACGGTGAGATAAAAGACGAATCCAGTCTGGCTTAAGGGCATGCGCTTACCTGATTAGGAATGACAACGAGACGGATTTGAATCGAATTTGTAAATACTCATACTTGTCTCGCTCTATATTATTTATTACGCATACTTGTTTTCGCCTCGTTTAATTTTTCTTTAACTTAAAATTATTTTACTCTTAATTAAATTAATTTAATTAAAATACATATTTTTTTTATTTTTTTAATAAATTAAAATATAATATCTATTTATCTATTTTAATATTTTATAAAGAAGAGATATGGTACATAGAAGAGAGAGAGGAGAGAGAGAGGGAGGCAGTTGCCGGCAGGAGAGACTGAGAGAGAGAGTGAGAGAGTGGGGGAGGGATGAGTCATGAGTGCGCGTCTAGAGAGATGGAGAGAGAGAAAAATAGCTACGAAAAGGGTAGAAGAAAGAAATAAAAAATAATATAAATGTAATTATTAAAATTTCTAAGAACATTTTGGGAACTTAAAAATTTCAGCACTCGTGTACCAATTTTAATTATATAATATAGATAGATGATTTTAATGATTATTGGCCGCTGCACATGCATTAAATTTCGTTTACACGTATTCAATAATTACTAAATTTGTTTCGAGCTCGATTCAAGGATTTGTGCCGCACGCTCAAAATCGTATTATTTTGATTCCAAGTTTATTTTGAATCGATCTCAATTCAAAAATTTTAGTTTCGGGTTTACTCAACCGTCTCAAGTTAGGCTGGAAGTTCGGTAGTCCCGCGGGCTATCATGGAACGTCCGATCATGATCGGACGGTTGTAATCGAAAAGGAATACCACCCATGCATTGGGCGCTGCCTTCTAGCGGGGTAGTGTCGTAATTTACTGAGAGTCTGAGGCTTTCTTCTGCCACGTGCCAACGGCTTCGTAAATGCTCTGTTCGTTCTCGCGCAGAAGCTCTGATCTTTGTTCGAGCTCTGCTCTCGAGGTTTAATGGCGGATTAGAGCCTTTGAGAAGATTCGCATAGGCATTCGCGAGTTTGTCTAGAGGTCGGGTTTTCCTTGCGCTCAGAACGAGTTACGAATGTCGGAAATGTAGTTGCGAAGTATTGGTGTTGTCAGGAGCTTCGCTGCTTTTGGAAGCTCCGGCGCAGCTCAATTTCTACTCCACTGGAGAGCTTCGAGTTTTGAAGGTTTGGGTTTTTTTGGACCGCAGTTCCTTTATTCTGTTTTCCTAGGGTTTTTCGATCTTTTCTCTCCCTTTGCTCTGTTTAGCCAGTTTTTACTCTTTCTTTATAATTTCTCCTAATGGTGGGTGGGAAGAGAAAAGCGGCTTGCTCTTGCCTGCTTTCTCCATTTCCTTCTTCTTTCGCAAAAAAAAAAAAGGACGATTGGGCTTCAACAATTACCACCTTATTGTTCGGATTTTACGAAGCCAGGTTGAAATCGGCTGTCAGGATTGGTGTCGTGCGTAGGGTTTTGAAGTTACAACCCGCTGTGATCTCCAATGCTGAAATAATTTAAGAACCCATTAATGCGCTTATCTGTTTCTGCGTATTAATTATTTGATGATATTAATGCGCTTATCTGTTTCTGCGTATTAATTATTTGATGATATTGGTGAGGCTGCCGCTGATGGGACTTGATACCCCACACATTTTCTACCCATTACCCATTTCTATGCTTTCTCCTATTCTTACCTTTTACCTTTTCTTTTTAGTTCTTTCCCTTTTCTGCTTTCCTTGATGGGAGAACTTGATGCCAAGTTCGCCTTTTCCTTTGAAATCCTTATTTTCTTTTTTTTTTTTTATAATTTTTGAATTCCTCTTGTTAGTGTTGTAGCAGCCCAACCTATCATAAATATTGTTTGTTTTGGCTCATTGGCCTTATGGTTTAAAAATGCGTCTATTGAGTAAGGGTGTGTTCTCATATAAAACCAGTATCTCTCTCATATTTTGTCGATCTTGGATTTGCCTAAGAGTGTTACACGTACTCTCCCTTTCGGGACTCAAGGTAATGCAAAGGGATATCTAATGCTATATGTAACAGTGTAGTTCACCATAGATATTATTTGCATTGACTTATAGGCCTCACAGTTTTAAAACGTGTCTACAGAAGAAAAGTGTGGTTTTGTATATGCTCAAAATCTCTCCTGTGCTTTGCTGGAGTGAGATTTCCATAGTGTATCTTATTATGACTCCATTAGAGACAAATGGCTTTTGTATAAAAAAATATCTCAGAAATGACCTTTTCTAGACCCCTATTGCTGATGTTAGGCTTTGCGCATCAATCAAGATAGTCAGTGAGGTTATTATTATGGTTTTCATTTTATTAACTATGAAGTGGAGCATGATGGGTTAGTGGCGTGGGGAAGAGAGTGTGAAGAGGGAGATAGATTATGATACTGAGAGAATAGTGGAAGAAGGAATACTGCATATTTTTGAACAGTTTGCCTATGTGAAAGCAACGGTGGAGCGGGGTTTTCTTCCTGTAGGACCTTTAGCTGGTGCCTGCTTTATCTTTCACATATGAAGCACAGACACTGATTTCCTTTACTGTTCCTTCTGATGTGAAATTCTATCAGTAGGATTTCTTGTCATCTGATGGGTAATCTTTGGCTTCTCCTTGTCCTTATTATGACAGCTTTACTCCCCCCCTCTTCAGAATTAATGTGTTCCATATCTGAAATAAGACATCTTTAGTTCAATCTAAAGCAACCAATTGGGTTTAAGGTTTTGTTGTTGGTGATGTTGAATTTTTCAGCTTTATTTTTTATTTTTATTTTTTTTGTATGCATGTATCATGAATGGCTGATTTCGATGTTAAATGACTATGGCAAACAGGTGAGGAGGACCTGCTGGAAGTTCTGCTAGAGAAATCGTGCAATTATCAGTCATGGATCAGCGAAAGCTCAGCTGCATTTCTCCTTCATCACTTCTCTTTCTTTGCTTCTTCCTGTGTTTCTCCCATCAGCCAGTTGCTGACTTGAGTGCCGATAAGCAAGCTCTTCTTGCTTTCGCTGCTGCAGTCCACCATGGCAAGAGGTTGAATTGGACGCTTGATACCCCAACTTGTTCCTCTTGGACAGGAGTCAAATGCACTAAGGATAGAACACGTGTTCTTGCTGTTCGGCTTCCCGGGATTGGTATTATTGGAAAAATCCCTTCCAACACCCTCGGAAAGCTTGATGCCCTGCAAGTATTAAGCCTCCGATCCAATGATCTTTCTGAGATTTTCCCGCGAGACATTGCTGTGCTTCCTTCTCTGCGTTCTCTCTACATTCAGCATAATAATTTCTCAGGAAATTTACCTGATTCCCTCTCTTCCACGCTCAACTCTGTCGACCTCTCATTCAATTTCTTCTCAGGAGAGATTCCTGCAGCAATTCGAAATTTATCTCAACTCACTTCACTGAATCTTGAAAACAATGCTCTTTCTGGTCCCATCCCTGATCTCAATCTCCCAAAGCTAAGGCATCTGAATGTTAGCTTCAACAATCTGAATGGCTCTGTACCCTTTTCCCTGCAGAGGTTCCCTAATGATTCATTCATTGGAAACCTTCAGTTATGTGGCCCTCCTCTAGCTCAGTGCTCAGCAGTTCTTCCATCTCCTTCACCAGCTATTCCTCTATCTCCTCTACCTATACTACCCCATGATTACAAAAAAGGCTCAAAGAAATTAACTGTAGGCGTCATCGTAGCAATTAGTGCCGGAGGTGTGGCCTTACTTTTCCTCTTTGGCATCATTCTCTTGCTTTGCATCTTGAAGAGGGAAGACAAAGGATCTGGTGATTCAGCAAAGATGAAGGTAACAAGTGAGAAGACTAAGGAAGAGTATAGCAGCAGTGGGATTCAAGAGGCTGAGAGGAACAAATTGTTTTTCTTCAATAGCTGTTCTTATAACTTCGACTTGGAGGATCTTCTGAGAGCTTCTGCTGAGGTTCTTGGAAAGGGCAGCTATGGGACGGCTTATAAGGCTGTTCTCGAGGATGGCACAACCGTGGTGGTGAAGAGGCTGAAGGAGGTGGTGGCTGGAAAGAGGGAATTTGAACAGCAGATGGAGATCATAGGAAGAATTGGGCATCATCCAAATCTTGTTCCTCTTCATGCATATTATTTTGCCAAAGATGAAAAGCTTTTGGTGTATGGCTACTACTCCACTGGCAGCATCTCTGCGCTTTTGCATGGTATGCATTTACCCTCTCTCATTTGATGCACGTCTTCTTTTTTTTTGAAAGTGATAGATGAATGTTTTCATGTGAGGTAAATTCCATCGAGGTTCCTCAGATACGAGGGTTATTTCATGTAGCTCTACATTAGATACACTTTTCCTGATAGATAGTTTGCAATACTTAATTATTTTGGTTGTGTGATCCCACATTGGGAAAGAAAGAGAAGTTATAGGTTTCCACATAGACTTAATAATTTGTTATATAAATTAAGCCTATGAGCCTCTCCTAGTAGACTCTAGTGGATTTAATAAAAATTTAATGGTCTTTGATAGACTCTTGGGAATCCTGGGGCTTATTCTACTACAAGAATCTTAGATCTCTTTGGGTGAATGTAGACGGGTCTTCCCCTTCTTGTTCCTTTCACAAAATAGCGGAATCTAATGGGCAGAAATTGCAGCTCTAATGTGCTCTCTCAAATAGGTGCACACAATCAAAAATAAATCTAATCACATCAAAATAGGTCTAAACATGTAATTGTCTAAATTGACCTCAAATTCATCGACCCAAATTAATAGAATAATTAATGGCAGTCCAAAAATTCCAACATCGTCCCACTTGGGGAACATATTCATTTAATTTAGTAGTAACATTATTAATATTTAAACTATGGGTTGATGAAATATTTTATTTTGGTTGTAAATGAAAAACTATTTGTTTTGAAGTTAAAAATTAACCTGGTTTAATTTTAGCCTGACATATCACATCACACATAAAATTTAATATTAAAAATTAATTTTATTTCACATCCCTCACATATCTCAACATAATAATTAACTTTATATCACATCTCTTACATATTCCAACATAATAATTAACTTTATTTCACATCATTCACAACTTTTAATAAAAAAATATCTCTATCCAAGTTTAATTTTAACCTTGTTAAATTTAACCTTACAAACAAACAGACTCAATGTCAATTAAGGTAACACTTATATAAGATCCATTCCCATAAAATTGTTAATAAAGGATCAAGGCAATTTGTTATGTCTTTTAATAGCATAGGATCATGATGTGGCAGTGTAATAAGAAAGTAGCATCCAACATGTGATCAAAGTTTGTTGCTAAGTTCCTCCAAACAAAATTAGAAACTTCTAGCATGTGCAACATGATTTCTCCAAATCAAAATAAGAAATCCACTAACATATAAATACTGAATGTTATTTGATGCAGGAGGAAAAATAAAAAAGAATATTTAAATTTATATTCAGTGAAATTAATTAGCAAATTATTTTAATTAAACTCAATTTTTTTTTAAATAAATTATACGATAAATAAGATTCTTAAATTCCGTAAATAAAAAATATTTTAAAATTAAAATTAAATTGGATCGTCTAATAAATAAGAATTTATCAAATTAAATTATGACATTAATTTAAATTTAATAAATCAGATCCGAGACTTAAGAATTTAAGACAAATGTCTCACACTTAAATCTAACAGTAATTATCACTCAAATAAATATCAGATTGCACAATTAGAGTCAAATAAATAATCCAAGAGAATAATCAGATTAATTTGATTCAAAAAAGATATTATATCTTAGTCAAAGAAATTCAAGTAGTAGCAATGCAAGTGAGGCAAGTAGCTCGGGTCAGCGTGCTTAAGTGGCATGTTTCTCGGAGAAAGTAGTGAGCTGAGCGGCGAAGAAAGTGACGAGTAGCCTTGCGTTGGTCGGCGAGGCAGCGAGCAATGGAGATGCGCGCATGTCAGAGGCGGGGAACGAGGAGGCAGCGGGCGTTGGAGGCCGGCGAACTTCGGAGGTGAGCGAGTGTGCAAAATGTTGGAGGCGCTCGGAAATGATCCGGAGAGAGAGAGAGCAACGGATAGAGAATTTTTTTTCTTTTTTTTTTAGGAAAGTGGATAACTAGGCTAATTTGAGGATTCTCACCTAAGGCTAACCTTATCCTCTCCTTTACCAGAATATTGACTCCTTAACCTGGATGTAGGCTTTTAGAAAACTCAAATATAATTTCATTCATCAAATGCTACTTACTATTATAATGTAAGGCGGCCGTTATATATGAAGAGATCCTATGAAGAAATTTGAGAATACAATATTAAATGTAGAAAATAAAATGCTAAATAAATAAAAATAAATATGAAACTAATTCTATTACAATAAAATAAAATTAACTCCAAATATGACGAGTTTTCAAATCTCTCAAATTTGCTATGAATCAAATCAAATATAAATAAAACTAATATGAAAATCTTCAATAGCTCTAATTAATTTAAATTTTAATTTTAATTTAGCACATGGCATCATCCTGGCTATCCAATTCAATGCTGGTCCGTGTCCCCACCATCATTTCTCTAAAACAAAATGTGAAATACATATGCACTAAGTATATCTGAATCAAATACCTCAGAGCTTCAACATTGTGTCACTAAGAGATATACATAACAAATATGCTTATAAGTATGCTCTTAAGTATTGGGTAGCATGACATGCTAAATATAATTCTAACAGGGTTCACAAAAGAATTAAAGTCCTGCTAACCAAAGTATCAAAAGACTCAAGTACACCCCATTTATCAACATGCTTCTTAAACGCAATTGGTGTACGTCCTTTTGTTAGTGAATCTGCAACCATGCTTTGACTAAATCTCCAATTGTGAGATATTTAATATTAGTGTGTTTGGAACTACTAGATCTTTTATTGTTCTTAGAAAAGAATACAACAGAAGAATTATCACAGTAAATCTTCAGTAGTTTAGAGATGGAATCAACTACAAGAAGGTTTGAAATAAAATCCTTAAGACAAATAGCTTGCGTTGCTACACCAAAACAAGCAATGAACTCGGCTCGCATAGCAGAAGAAGCAATAAGTGTTTATCTAAATAAAATAAAATATAACCTGAAGTAGACTTCATGTCATCCATACAACCAGTAAAATCAGAGTCTGAATAACCGACTACTTCCAATTTTTCAGTACTTTGGTAGACAAGCATGAAATCTTTTATTTTCTGCAAATATCGCATCAATTTCTTTATAGCTATCCAATACACCATGTCAGGATTAGATAATTATCTTCTTAAATTTTATCATCTTAAATAATACTTAAGTAGGTACAAACTAAAGTATATATTAAGCTACTGACTACAGTTGCGTATACCTGTAAATCACTTTTGAGATATTGATATTTACTAAACTGCGACAACAAATAGTTTACAATTCTACTACTGTCTAACAAATGACTCCATTTGAGTTTAGTAACATTATGTCTACTATAATACTCAACATCTCGGACAAACCCTACAAAGATAAAAGTCCACTGATATGTAAATCTACACAAATCTTTTACCATTAAAAATAAAAATAGACAATTCACCATATGATTCAATCTTTCAATAATTTCTCTTGAAAATGAACCAATTTTGCCATAAAAATGATGTTTTAGAAGTAACAATTCACATGCAAATTAACTTGTTCACTACAAATACTAAAACAGTACTCACGCTTAGCTTGAATAGAAATATAAATAACATTTCTATAAAAACTAGACTTATGTCCTTTCTTTTGTAAGAAGAAAGGAGATAAACAAAGTGAATGCAATGAAGCAGAGAAAGACTTAAAATATGAAATGGTAGATCCTGTGATTTTGAGATCGTTAGTTCAATCTATCCACTGTTACGGTCTAGTTGACTGGCCTTCATTTTGAACTGGATTATCATGAACATGCTTTGCACTGTATTTCTTGAAGATTTTAGGTTTCTTAAAAAACCTACTATTATAAGTTTTCTTCTTAGAAACATGCATGACACTTTCACTCTTTTCTTTCTTTATCATTTCTTCCTCTGAAACACACTTTAAGATGAGGTCATTTACATTCCAAATCTCATGAAGTGTATTACTGGCAGCTTTGATTTGACTAAACTCAACAGTTAATGAATTCAAAGCATGATAGACTATGTACTGATCTGGGAGTATGATGCCATGAGTTTTAAGTTTGGTTTGGATATGAGCCATTTTCATGATAAAATCTTATTGTTGTATCTCATCCCTGTCAGCTGAGTCAATAGAATTCCAGCTTTTGATTTATTTGAAATTTTGTATCTTTGTCCTACAGCTTCAAAAAATTCTTTTACACTGCTTGTTTTAGGTAACCCCCTTAACAAATGCTCAAAGATTGATGATCTTTTCATAGCATGTACACTATGCTGATTTGATCTCCCCCACTTGGTATGAAATTCTTTCTGCTCTATGCTACTTTCACTAGTCGGCTTAGGAGGCTCAATCTCTTGTAGAGCCATATCAATGTCACCAATTCCGAGGGCAAATTCAATGTCCTCTTTCCAACTCTTAGGGTGTGTTTTTTGTAAGGTTAAATTTAAGAAGGTTAAAATTAAATTTGGATAGAGATATTTTTTTATTGAAAGTTGTGAATGATGTGAAATAAAGTTAGTTATTATGTTGGAATATGTGAAGGATGTGATATAAGTTAGTTATTATTTTAGTAATATGTGTAGGATGTGAAATAAATTTAATTTTTAATATTAAATTTTATGTGTGATGTGATATGCATGGTTAAAATTAAATCAGGTTAATTTTAAATTTTTAGACAAACGGGGCCTTATAATTTGAGTTAGCCAAGATTTCAATAATGGCATGGTTGTTTTTAACAGTAAAAGAGACTGATTAAGAAAAGAGTAGAACATATATCAATATGGGTAACTGAGGAAGATATAGTCTAAAATACAATGATTATAACAAATAGAGCATTTCGGAGCATCATCACAAACTCTTTTTTAGCTAGAGGTCATGATATGCAGATGAGATCACTCTAAGTGAAGTAGAATACAATCTTAATATAAAATGATTATAACAAATAGAGAGTATTGGTGCATCACCACAAACTCCCCTTTGGGCGGACGATTATATGAAATAATACATTGTATAAATCATAAATCATAAATCATATAGACATACATAAGTAAGCAACTTTGGTGGTTAAATATACATTTTAGTCTGTAAATTTACTAAAAGATAATTTGCTCAATTTATGCATTTATTTTAAAATATTTATGATCATCTAATACGAGATGTTTATAAAAAATTGCACCGCTAAACTGATCATCCAATATATGTACACACACAAAGATATATATGTGTGTGTATTCTCAAACTCTCTTTAATTCAAGTCGAAAAAATAAATTTTACATATATACACTTTAAATTAGTATTTCCTAACATTACTGAATGCAATAAAAAATTTGATTTATTTTGTTATTAATTATTCATTTGTGACACATCAATATATAGATTTTCTATTATGAAAAGTCTCATCATTTAGATTAATAAATTGAAAGCAATTATGAATAATGGGTATTATATATATATAAATATTGAAAGACTAATTATAAAAATCCCCCATAATTGAAAGTATTCAAATAGTCAAAGACAGGGAAGATGAAGCAGGCATGCAGTGATAAGAATTTATATCAATTCATTTTAGGGTTTCACGGAATCAATGCCTTAAGATAAATGGTTAGAATATTAGAAATATCATTAGGTCAATAAATGACATAATGAAATAAAATAATAATAATAATTTTATTCACATTCAACAAGATGCATGCAAAACATCAAATCACATAATTAAATTAAAGATATATTTTAGATTCTTATTTTAGAATGAAAAAAATGACAAAACCTAATGGAAGAAAATGCTAAATCATATTCACAAGTATCGAGAAATAATTTATGAGATCTAAATTAAAGAAGTAAACCTCGCTTTGACACCAAATATTAGAAAAAAATAAATCAAGATCTTCATCCATGAACATTTAAAAGAATATTTGATTCCACCATAGGAATTTCAGATCTTCTATGATAAATATAGATGAGGTCTTGTTCCTCTCACAAAATAGTAGTTACCGATGGGTAAAACTACAGAACTTGAGGAAAGAAAAGGTGACCAAGCCTATTTATAATAAAACCCTAATGTACCTCTCCCATCATGAGTTGCACTCAAGTTAGGTTTACATTGATTGCCAATCCCAATCATTAAACCAAATAGGTGTACACAGCCCAAAATAAATTTAATCACACTAAAATAGAGCTAAACATGCAATTGCCTAAGTTGATGTCAAATTCATCAACCCAAAGTAATAGAGTAATTAATGGTAGCCCAAAAATTCCAACAGTTCAGACATATTTCATCTCGACTGAACTAATTGTTGGTTGGACGACATTTACTGGACAATTTCATTGGACAGATAGATTGCATTTATTGGAAGGATAGGCTTCCAATGGAATTGGACCCTCATGACTATAGATTCTTTGGCCGTACATATTTCTTTGTCGAATGACCTTTTCTTAGCAGCTTCCACCGGATGATGAGAAAAGAATAATGGAGAGATGAAGGAAGAGGGGAAAAAGATATTTAGGACCACTTCTTTATGCATTTTATGACATATTCATCAATATTGTCAGATAGTTGTTCTACAACTCATGAAAGTACATATGTAGATGGATGACATTCTTAGCTAGGTGCCTTTTTGTATGTTGGACAACCTCTCACCCAGAAAGAACACAATGGATTTCAAGCAACTTGACACTACTGAAACCTATGATCTACTTTCCACATAAGTGGGCTCCTCTAGTTTAGGTCTATGTGCAACTAGGTCTTTCTAGTTTCTAAATTAGGCAAATTGGTACTATAGTTTGAGATATTGTGCATAAGTCTTTTTGTCGTAACAATCGTTAACTCAAAAATAAAAAGATATTTTTGCCGTTACACCCATCCCCTCACTACCAGCCCTTGTCACTGAGCTTGATGGGCAAAGATGTTTATTTTTTTTATGTTAATTGCTGTGAAGGAAGGAATGATTTATTTGCATATTATTTCAAACTAGAGAATCAATCCGGTTAATTAGAAACTATAGGTACCCTGCTGCACATTGGCCCTTTGAAAATGTCTAATATCTCAATAGGACGGGAAATAATAAGAAAGCACAGTATGTCAAATTTATGCATTTTTTATCTTCAAGGGACAAACTTTATCACCTTTTGCATGAATGTTTCACTATTTTGACTGATCGTAAGCTATAAAACAGACCTGTTGAAAAATTAATTTTTTCTTTTCTTTCTGAATTGCAATGCAAGTCACTAGTCATGCCAAATGGCAGTTTTTCAAGGTTAAGATACTTATTTCAGTTTTTCAGTAAACTTTTCGCGTAAACTGTGCATTGTTAAGTATCTCTGTATGGACAAGGCTAAGATCTTGTATTTCAGATACTTGCAGTATCATGGTTGAAACATAAAATTTTGTTTATTTTTAGATTATAAAGCCAAATTTTATATCTCAAATTATGTCTTCTTGTTGAATCCGGCAGTTTTCTGTGATCAATCTCATGAAATTACCAGTTCAAAGATCCCATAATTCATCATGCTTTTGGAAAATCGAGTTTTTTTCTTTTTCTTTTTTCAAATCTTCAGTATAAAAAAAGTAGCATGATCTTTAAACAGGAAGCAGGGACGCAGGAAGAACTCCATTAGACTGGAACACCAGAGTGAAGATCATGCTGGGTGCAGCAAAGGCCTTAGCTGACATTCATGCAGAGGGTGGCAGCAAGTTCTGCCATGGCAACATGAGATCCTCCAACATCCTTCTCACCCCTGACTTCCATCCCCTGGTCTCCGACTTCGGCCTTGCCCAGCTCATGAGTGCTCCAGTTACTCTCTCCCGAGTCGCTGTTGGCTATCGCGCACCAGAGTTCATCGAAGCTAGAAAGTTCACCCACAAGGTCGATGTCTACAGCTTCGGAGTTGTGCTGCTTGAGATACTCACTGGTAAATCTGCAACTCAGGCCTCAGGTCATGATGACATTGTGGATTTGCCGAGGTGGGTTCAATCTGTGGTGAGAGAGGAGTGGACTGCAGAGGTGTTTGATGTTGAGCTTATGAGGTATCCAAATGTAGAGGAAGAGATGGTAGGGATGCTTCAAATTGCAATGGCATGCACTGCAAGAGCTCCGGAGCAGCGGCCAGTGATGGAGGAAGTCGTCCGGATGGTTGAAGATGTCCGGCAAACTTACTCCGATTACCTCCCATCGTCAGACGAGAGGATAAAGTAGCAATATCAGTGGTGGAGAAATGAAGGAGCTTCACATGTTACTTCAGAAGAAAAGCATGAATGAAGAAGATTTATGCATGGGAGTTTGATTATAATGTGTAGAGGAATCTGTTGGTTTTACCATATTTGCTCTAATGAGCAATGACTTTCTGCATTTATTTGATTGAGGTCTTTGATTGTTGTAATGTGTTAAAAAGGTCCTTAAACCTATGATTTTATGGTGAATCATATTCCCACACCTTAGTAGCTTTGGATTATATAAATTTATAGCCAAATTTCAGCAGCTTGTCGTATTTAATATGAATTGTTATTGCTTTATTTTAGAGTGCAAAAGTGTATAATTAAAGCTGTTAAATTTGCTCGAAGATTGATCAAGAGTTGAATTGAATTTTGCAATTCAAGCAAGTCAACTAATGAGCTATTTTATGACTATATTTTAATCAATCTAATTTAGAGGGGATATAGGATTAAATTGAGCCAACTCAAAATTGGATTGATTTAAAAAATAAAAAATTTATTTTATATATATATATATATATGTGGCCCTTGCGGCTGAAGAGGGTGGAAATTGATTACCGAGTGATGTCCTAAGAGAAGAAATCATTGGAGCAAAGTGCGATTTCTGGCAGGTTTTTAAATCGAGTAATGAGTGGTGAGAGGAGCATAGAAATGAAATTTTCCACATAGGAAATGAATAGGAGATCTTGAGCTGTATAAGTAGATAATATGATCTTAAATAGTAAAGATGTTTTTTGGGGTAAAATCGTGAAGTCAATAATGGAAAGCTCTATAGTTAAGCATGCTAGAGTTGGAGTAGTATTGGGATGGATAATTTCTTAAGAAGTGCTCAAGTTATGCAATTCTCAAAAGTTAAAGTGGATAATTTCTCTATATTTGGATCATGAGATATTACAACAAGATATCAAAGCAACCTCCTGCAATACGATATGATTTGAGGACGAACTAGGCAAAAACTGGTCGGCCTATGACACCCGTGGCAGAAAAGGGCGGGGAGAGATCTTCAGGTGATGTCCCACGAAAAGGAAATCACTAGAGCAAAATATAGCTCCTAACAGACTTCTAGGTCGAATAATAAGTGATAAGAGGAGTACAAGAATGAATCATCTAATATCAAAAAAAGATGATAGATCCTGAACTGTATAAGTAGATAGCGTGATCTCAAATGATAGAGGTGCCTCCTGGAGTAAAACCGTAAAATTAATGATGAGAAACTCCATAATTAAGTATACTCAGGCTAGAACAGTATTAGAATGGGTGATCTTCTGAGAAATGCTCAAGTCACAATTTTTAAAAACTAAAATGAATAATTCCTCTATATTTAGATTACAAGTTATTATAATATATTACTTGTTTTAATATATATATATATATATATATATTCCAATAGTCTAATAAATGAATAAATTAAAATTTTCTTCATAATTTTCATTTAAATTTTATAGTGGTAGGTTAATTTTTTTGTTTTTATTTTTAATCATTAAATTAAAATGCACAATATAATTTAAACTGGATAAGATATGTACCTAAAATTTGAACAAAAATCAATCAAAAATTAAATTGAACTTGAATTAATAATAAATAAACTAATTCTAGCTTAAATCGAGATCAGATTAGACTTTTCTCATTTATATTTTAGATATGATCGACTGGAAATCAAATCGTGAACAGCTTAAGCTAGCCTTCACATTTATTGTGTTTTAAACAGCTGTATGTTGTAGACATGGATTGTGTTGAAATTTAACTGAATTTTGTTCAACTAAAACTCACTCACAACTAGAGCTCAAGAACAACTATATAAACAAAAATTTTATGCTGGATATCAGGTAGAAGGAGAACTCCTATGCTGTAGTTTTGTCCTGGTTGACCAAATCAGCACCACTGACAAATCTCGCAACAAAAGATAAAAGTCTGAAAGGAGCTCCAATCAGAGGAGCATCAGAAAGCGGAACTGCAGTCTCAGGTTCAATCTTCACAGATGACTGCTGTGACTGCTGTAATTCCTGAATTACATCATCCAGTGGGACCGAAACAACATCTTCGCTAATCCTCGAATCGTCCAATCCCATGAGCTCTATCTGCCGCAATTGTTCCATTGATCCCACATCTTCTATGGCATTGGCACTGACTCTATCAGGAGGCCTTGCCAGAGCTTGTTCCTTTAAAGAAGATTGAAGAAGCTAAGATTCATGAAGCTACTACAACGTTATATTTTCTGAATAAAGATCAAATTAGTGAAATACATAATTTGAAATACAGATACTAATCAAAAGAGAGAATGGAGCTTCTAGGTGAATAAAAAATATTGTAGGATTAACTGGTATCACCTAAAAATTAATCTTCCAGATACTGTATATGAAAATGTTCACAGAGAAAAGTGTTCGACAAAAAGTGGAATGTTGGATCTTAAGGGAATCTCTAACAAATATCATTCTAGAAAGCAAAATGAAAAGATAGGAAATTGCACAGTTTACCTCACTATCAGATTCTCCAATTTGCTCATCAAGCTTTACTGAAGCATTGGCTGCTTCAGCACGTGACTTCTCCCCTTCAGGGATCTGAAAACATATCAGACTAGATGAGCTGTAAATTCACAAAAGAAAGTTCATTAGCTAAAACCAAGGAAATACTTCCTCTTAATTGTATACCTTAGTGGAAGCAAGAGAAGTTTCAACGGTCTCAAGATGTCGTACTCGAGATTCCAGCATTGATACGCTCTCAATCAACAGTTTGTTTTCCTCAGTAAGTTTATCTCTAGATTCTCTGAGCTCTCTTACCTGCCAAACTTTGTAATTTAAGTCTTATCAGAAACATTTGCATCAACATGTTTGACTGATGTTTTGGCATTCTTGAAAATGTAAACAGCATCCTTTTCCTGTTCTGCATAGTTTTTACTTATTTCTTGTTGTATAGGGTGGGGATTCAATATGATTTGTAGTGTGCGAAATCTGGATAGAGTTCAAATAGTTGATTTCTTCTCTGTTAAATTGAAAATCATATCATGTTGATTCAAACGTTAATAGTCGCCTAGCTCATAAAGTGCTATCAAAACAACAAGATTCAAGAGATATGACAACTTCATTAGCTGGTAAAGGCTGAACTAGAGACGTAAGAATATGATTATCATAACAGATTCTATTAATAAAGTGGAGACGAACTTCATTTTGAGGTGCCAGAATACATATCTCAAGCTGGGGGGCACAGGAAATGGAAGCCATTTTTTCTGGTAAAAAAGGCAAAAAAGGTAACCATATTAACAGAAATTTAGTTGATCATGAAAGATGGCTTCAGACTATAATCAGACTTTTCCACTCGCAATTTCCAATCTGTTTTAAGGAAATTCAGAAAATGAAAAAATTTTGATTTTCTTGATGGCCTTGCACTTTTTTTTCGACAACATGGCCTTCACTTAATCATGCCAATGATGTGAAAAATATTGATGAAGATAATGATATTCTTACATATGAGGCAGATTAGGAAATCCTATATTAGAATTTAATTATTTAATTACTAAAGAAGGATAATAATTTATTTAAATATTAAATGTTTAGTATTTATCTTTATTAGAATTCAAATATTTGAGAATTTAGGAAAATTAGTTATTATCTTTAAGAATATTATTAATTATCCTTTTATTTTATTTATTTTTATTTTCTCTAGTTAGTTGAGACTAGAATTCTATAAATAGGCTTTACATTATTAAAATTAGGGACTTTGGCTAATTTGAATAAAATTTTCTCTAATTTTTTTTTAATTTTTTTATATTTTTTCCTTTTCTTCTACTTATTCTTCCCTTTGTTTATATAAATTCTACATAAAAAATTCTCCACATTTTATTTTCTACTTATCCTTTGATTTTATTTTATTGTAATAGAATTAGTTTCATATTTGCTTTGATTTATTTGGTATTTTATTTTCTGCATTTAATATTGTATTTTTAAATTTCTACATGGGATCTCTCTATATAAAGAGGTCGCCTTGCATTGTAAAAAAAAAGGTATTGTGATGAATGAAATTATGTTTGAGTTTTCTCAGAGCCTAGATCCGGGTTAAGGGGTCGATATTCCGGTGAAGGAAAGGGTAGGGTTAGCCTTTGGTGAGAATCCTCAAAGTAGCCTAGTTATCTAATTTTAAAAAAAGAAAAAAAAAGAAAAAAAAAGAAAAAAAAAATCTTTGAAGCTCTTGCCTCGCTCGCCGCGCCTCGCCGTGCCTCGCCTCGACCGCGCCTCGCCGCTGGTCGGCGAGTCCGC
>JAEMOT010000081.1:49570-71318 GCA_019297695.1 Apostasia ramifera | reverse complement strand
CCCAGCTGCCCGCGCGCTCTCCCGCCTGCCCGTCGCCCTCGCGCTGTTATTCGCGGGTCGCCCTCGATCAAATCAGTTCCTCAGTCAGTGGCTCTTCTCTGATTCAAATCACTGGTAAATTCTTTCCCGAATCTCATTAAACTGATTATTTGACTTCAACATAAATTATTCGCTTGACTTGAATTATTCATTTGGCTCTAATTGTGCGACCCGATATTTATTTGTGTGTCAATTACTGTTGGATTTAACTGTGAGGCGTCTGTCCTAAATTCTTGAACCTCGGATCTGATTTACTGAATTTAAATTGACGCCCTAATCTAAATTAATAAATTCTTATTTATCATACGATCCAATTTAATTTTAATTTTAAAATATCTTAATTTGCGGGATTCAAAAAATCTTATTTATCATATAATTTATCTAGAAAATATTTTCTCTTAATTAAAATAATTTGCCAATTAATTTTGCTAAATATAATTATCTTAAATTATCATTTGCAATCCTTTTTTTTGTTCCGCATCAATATATATCCTCAAATTTCAGTAAACCAAAGTACAGGAAAAGGAAAAAGAATGAACCAATATTCTAATGTGGATGGGTAAATGCTATGAAGAAGCTAACATTGAATGTAATGCAACATTCCTAAATAGCATCCAGAAAAACATGTACATGAATAAACTATAATAACTAGATGTCGTCAATGTCTTTGCTTCATATACCTGCATCTGTAAATCTTCATTAGCATCAACAAAGCTAGTTAATCTTTCCTTGATCACGTTCTGCAGGTAATTAATCTAATTAGTTGATGAAATTGACCAATATAGTTCAAAAGCAATAGGGATTTGACCAATATCCTAAGGCACAGTTTTTGTCATCATGCTAACAAATAAGGGTACACATCAGCTATCATGAATACAAATAATTAGATCAGTCATCACGAATATTATTTTATTGCACACGTTTCATCAGATGATGCAAATCTCAAATATGTCGAAGGCTTATAATTCTTGCATATCTTATGCTTCAAATACATGAAACATATTATAACAATGAGTCAACAATCTGCATAACCCAATTTATCACCATCACAAGGTATGCTGGGTGTACGTTTTTGTTTAGAAAACTTACGAGCTCATCTAGCTTGTGCATGACGAGGTAGTGACGTAGTCTAAAGAATAAATAAATCATGAAACCAACAAACTGAACTTTGAAGTCGAAGTTGTTATGAACATAATTATCTATAAAATTTCCAATACATGAGCATAGTTATATGCTTCTTTTAGTGGATCTGAAATATCAAACAGTTATTCATGAAAACTGCCAAGAATTTATAGCACTCATCATCGAAAATGTAATTCACTAGAAAAAGAACTGGAACTTCAAGCTTCATGTGATTTGGTTACATTTACTAAAATACCCTGCTTTCTAATCACGTGAAAGGAACAAAAATAAGGATGACATCAAGACTATATTTAATAAGGATACCTCAATATAATTGTGAAATTTAAGTGAAAAGACAAGTGAAGGGAATGCACTAGGAGGCCATATTGAGTAGCACTTCACAAAGAAAATATTTAAAATAATAAGTGGTAAAATTTTCTTGCTGGTAGACGTGCCAACCTCAAATGACTTGCAATCCTAGCAGTTGCATAAATCATACTTTAATTACATGGAAAGGTATAAAGATAATTAAAGTTCTAGCACTCACGATAACTATACTCCATACTGCAATTACATAATAATGTTGAGTGAGCATAAGAAAGTAGTTTATGGAGCTGATACAACAAAACTTTATGAACTAACAATAATATCAGATATAGCATACCTCTTTTAACTGCCAAGATTCATCGATATCCTCCATCTTCATGACACGCCCCTCTAAGCTGGACTTTATATCCAAATATCCAATATCAGTACCAAATGTGACAAATGATAATTATGGTTCCAATGCTCTTAACATTTTAAATAAACATAGTGATGTGATTGAAGTAATATAGCATTTTAACCCAATTCGCTCAGATAGTAATTTGATATCTTAAGTATTGCCCAGCTCATAAAATGAAATTAAATATTGTTCTGCTTTCAGGAAGCTAAACATTATTCCGGTAAATGTGTTACCACAAGTTGGGGAATCAAACCAACAAACAGAAAAATTTCTTAAGTTTCAGATCCTTAGAAATGCACAAACTTAATGCTGGTGTTGAAGCCGAATGATTAATGGTAATCAAATAAAGGATTAAACTATATGTATCCATAAAGAGATGCCATCAATTATATATTAAGAAATATTTTACTTAAATCACTCTGTTAAAAAACTAATTGAATGCCTTTAAAGAGATACGTAGTCTTTATTCTAAATCACAGTTGTCTCCATAGGGTTAGTAGGAGCTTACATTTTAGCCTACCTTGATCAAACTACTTCTCCTTTAAAACAGTTAATCATCACTCATTCACATGGACATTTCAAACAAGTTGCATGAAATCCAAAAGTTATATTTGCATCATTCCCCAACTGACTAATATGCAAAGGATAAAAATTATATGGTCGAACAGTTACCACTTTCAATATCAATGAAGCATTTCCATTCTGCAAATCATCGATCTTTTCCTCTAAATTGGTCTGTAAGGGCAGAAGTAGAACCAGGAAAAATAAATTCAAGTAACAAAATATTATGAGGTTTTATGACGACAAAAAATATGAAGTCGCAAGCAATACAAGAATCCCAAATGCTACTTCTCAAATCAAGCTTTCCTTTTTTATTTTCCCCCAAACTAATGTTGGGTGCGATCCAAGAATAGATATCATGCCTTACCTTTATTTGAATGCAAGAAACTACTTCATGTTGAAGAACTTTCAATTTTTCCTCCCAACAAGCTTGCATTTCATGCGATACATTAATGGAAAAATATCATTGGTTCACGAAGACAGTTCCAATAATTTCAAGAATACAAAAATATAAGCTTATATACATGTAGAATGATATTGTGTTTATATATATATAATTACTAACACCCAAAGTTAAATAAATTATGATAGCAGGGCATGTAACTGACAAGAAAGTCAATATAATTCACATAAATGCAAGTTACAAATTGTACCTCCTTTTGTAACCAAATTTTCTTTTCATCCTTTGACTTCTTGATTTCTTCTTGCAACTCAGCCTAAACGATGAATAGTCAGCTTGTATCTCTTGGAAACATAAGTACTTTAGCATGTTATAATCAAATCTGAGCCCTAAAATCTCAAATAGAATTTAAAAAGAAAGGGAAAAACAGCTCAATAATTGATGAATCATGTAAAGAGTAGCTCTATAAATTTTGCACTGCATCTACAAGACCAGGCAAGCGTTTAAGTATTAATTGATGATCAACCAAAAGTTCAATAGCCAATGGAAAATGTGATATGTGCATAGAATAGATCTAAACAAACAGTTTCAAACAGTTGTAAGTTTGGGGTAAATAATATTATAATTGTTCTTTCCCATCATAGTCTGTGTTTCAAGTTTATTCTCAGTGAAGGACAATAGATAGCACTGAAACTGCTACAAGGATAGGAAATGATTTACGTTACAGCACGTCATTTTGCATCTCCCTGATGGAAAAACCGAAAAATGTACATTTGGAATGCTTGATATATGCACATAAATCAGAAGAATATGTCAATTTTCAGTCAAGTTCATGCCCATCAATAATTACTTTCAATAATTACTTTCACACTTTACCTCAATGCTTTTGCGTCTCTCCTGCTCCACATCTGATTCGGAAACTCCAGCACTTTGATTGTCAGCAAAACTTGGGGTGTTGCTGTGATGGTTCTGCTCAGGAGCAGAATCATGTTCCTGAACCAGCACTACTCCTGCAGTGGATAAAGCGCCACTTGGTTTGGTTTGATTAACTGCTTCTAATATTGATCCAGAATCAATGGGTTTGACTCGGTTTCCTTCCTTACAAATTTTCTTCTTCTTCCCTCCCATCTCTTACCACGGCCTCGAGATTGAAGAGAACACAATGCTGCAATCTCACGCTAGCTCTTCTTTGCCTGAAAGATTTAATCTATCACTCCATCAGAGACAATTTGTAGAAAAATTAGGGTTGTGAATCTACCAAAAATAAACTCAATGACTAAACATATCAGAGCCTACATGGATAAAGTCATTTCCAGCGGTAAAAATAAGTAGAAAAAAACGAAATCTACCAAAACTTGGTCAAATCCTAAAGACACGAACAACCTGCTAGCACCTACCACGCACTGCCTGAACAACAAAAATGACGCAACACCGACAGCCGAGCAAACACGATTGCTCGGCGAATCGAGATGAAAGCTGAAGATCACTTAGATCACTTATAGGGATCCAATACCTGCAAGAGAAAAAAATCCAACTTTCAGATGCATGCCATAGATTGCAGAACCCATTCGCGTATCGAATTCAAAAAACATAACTGGAATCCGAATTTGTTAGAGAAGAAGATCTGAAGGATCAGGAGATCGGAAGCGCAGGAGGACAGGGAATCGGGCATAGAGCAAAGAGCGGCACAAGAGATCCGCGTGTAACGGTTTGGTTAGGGTTCTAAAATTAGCCTTAAACCTTTTTTAAATATTTATTTAATATATAACACAAATACTAGTGTAAATAAGTAAATTTTATTTCAAATATTGCAAAAATATTCATATTAAAAATCAATTTTATTTTACTTTTAATATAAATTTCAATAAAAAAATAGTTTGCTCATATTATGAAAAACTAATAATAAATAATTTAATTTCACATCAAATATATATATTTATATAAAAAACAAAAAAAAATAAGTAAATTTATGGTTCCACCAAAATTCTAAAAATATTATGAATATCATTTTATATAACAAATATTTTGCATTCCTCATTAAGAATGACATTAAAAACAGAACACTTTATTATAAATTTTAAATTATTTACAGAAATTATCATTCAAAATGAACTTGGCTAAACCTGTGAACTAATAGATCCATTCGAGCCAACGAGGGAACATCAGAAATACTAGTAGATTGATTAGAGACGATGACGGTGAAATTTTGAAGCTGCAATTGAGATTATTTTCTCCTTCTTCATCTCCATCTTTGCTTCCTCTTTTTCTCATTTTATTTTCTTATCCTATTTATCTTTTTTTTTTTAATTCATCTTCTTTTTTTTGACATAACTTTGTCTCTTCCTCTTCTTATTATTCTACATTTTTTTGCATTTTTTTTTCTATGTTTTATTCTAATTACTTCTCCTTTTGTTTCTTGTTCCTAATTGTAGATCTGCTTTGTGCTTCTTTTTTACTACATTAATTGAAATACTTTAAGTTGAAATTAATTAACTGAATTATAAAATATAATGTCTTCGCATACACAAAGCAACTTTGGAGCATCCTCATGGAATGATAGAAGTGCTTCCATGCGATGCAGTTGAAATTTGAAATGTGCTATTCACACAAGTCGATGTGGCGAAAATGACGATCAAAGATTCGACAAGTGTCCTCCTTGCAGCACACTAATGTCTTGTAAGTTCTTTCGATGGGTCGATGATGCTGATCACACCAATGTGAATATCAATTTATCGCTTTTGAAGAGAGATAAACTTCTAGGATAGATGAATAGAATAAAGACTTAGATTTTGTTTGGCGCGAGAACCAAAACTAGAACTAAAATGGTACTAGTTTAAAAAATAACAATAATAATAAATAAATTTTTTAAATTATTCTACACAAATTCTAATATAAAAAAAATATTATTTTACTTCACATACTCAATAATTTTTAATAAAAATATTAACTTTATTTCATATCCTAGATTAAAATACTTTATTCAAATATTTTGATCTAGATGTGAAATAAAGTTGATTTTTTATTAAAAATTATTAAGTATATGAACTAAAATAATTTTTTTTATATTAAAATTTGTGTAAATTTTATTTTTTATTATTATTGTTGTTTTTTAAACTAGTTCTATTTTGGTCCTTGCGCCAAATAGGACCTTAAAGTTCTTTTGCACAGTTACAGATGATTATTGTGATCATTTTGATTTTTTTTTTTTTTAAAGTGAGCCATGAGTAAGCCATGTAGTCTATTTAAATCATGTTTAACTGAACAAAATTATAATTCAAATAATGAAATTCAAATCAAGATTTGAACATTTAAATCATGCCTAACAAGCTCAATATGAAATTAGATCATATAACTTAAATTTTAGCCATTTTAATTAAATTGTAGTGTCACTTTAACCTATTTGATTGGTAGGTTAAAATTAACCTGATTTAATTTTAAAGAGGCATATCGTATGACATAGTTAATTTATTTCATATCTTATACACCCATTAAAATAATAACTAATTTATATCACATCCCTCACATATCCTAATATAATAATTAATTTTATTTTATATTATTCATAATTTTTAATAAAAAATATTTTTATTCAAATTTAATTTTAACTTAATTAAAAATTAAATTTTACAAACGAGAATATTGAACATTTAAATCATGCCTAACAAGCTCACTATGAAATTAGATTATATAACTGAAATTTTAGCCTATTCAATTAAACTGTGATGATACTTTGACAGATTAAAATTAATTTAATTTATTTTATATATTGTACATATATTAAATAATGATTAATTTATATTACATTTTTCATATATTTTAATATAACAATTAATTTTATTTCACATTATTTATAAATTTTTATAAAAATATTTTTACTTAAATTTAATTTTAACCTAATTAAAAATTAAATTTTGTAAATAAATAGACCCTTTTAAGTCTACCAAACTTTTTTTTAGATCATTCAGTTCAACAAATTTGGGGCAATCAGTGGAGTTTAGAATAAAACATAAAATTAAAATAACAAGAAGAAATCTTTCAATTTTTATAACAACAGCAACATTATATTATTCCATCAAAGTTCATATTAAAAAAAAATGTTAGACAAAACATAAGATTAATAGTGTTAATATGAATCGAAGATCGAAAATTGATTAAAAATTGAATCGATTTTAGATCAAATCGAAATTGAGTAAATCTAAACAAGCTGACTAACGAGCTAAAAATTTGGCTCAGTAATAATTTCAAGTCGATTTTGAGTCGAGATAAGCTCGGCTTGATTCAGCTCGAATTTAGCTCGAATTAAAATATATTTTATATTATAATATATATATATATAATATGTATATAATATACATTAAAATCAAATTAAGATCATACTAAAAGAAAGATATTCAGGATGCTACTTTATGCTACTTTTGGTCCATAATCAAATTAAGATCATACTAAATATTATAGTTGTTAAATCATATTTATTTAATATTTTTTCGTCAAATAGCAAATATAATATTATATAATAATAAAAGCCCCAAGGCATGCCATCGAGTTTTAGGTAATTTCATCCTAATTTTTATTCTTTTTCGTAAAATTTGTAAAAGATTAGCTAATGGAGCAAATGATTACCGTTAATATAATACTACTAATAAAATTTTTAAAATTGTATAATATATCAAATCACGTTTAATATAAGAATCAGTATTTCAAATCAGAATACCAGCCAAACAGAACTTAAATAAAAATTACGTAGACAGCATACGACAAACTTCTATATGATATCGAGACATTTAAAGCATTAGCTTCTAAAAATCAACATCCTAATACAAAATATTATAAACTATCATAAAGTGGACTTAAGTATAATTATTCATATAAATTTTATTCTTATTTATTGCAGTAGGTGTTAAAGGTATTATTTAATATAAAAATTGTTATAATATCTAGCATATTTACATACATGCCTTGCAACCTAAATATGTAATAATTTGTAGGATAATTTGTACTAAAGCAACAAAATATTCTGAGATATAGTTGTAATTTATTTTACATATGTGTACATATATATCTTATATGGTGAAAATGCATATGAAATTTCATATTATTGGAATATTTATAATTTTAGCAAAATAATTTGGCTGATTCTACTATTATTATATTTAAATGTGTAAATTAATATTATCATAATTAGTAACAATTGCTTATTATTTCTATTAGTATAATAATATCATCTATTCAAATAAAATTTATTTTATAATCCATTCAGCTATTTATATAGGTATTATATAATAAGGATAATTACCTGCATGCCACATCATTTCACTTTATTTATGTGTTACTCATCCATTCTTAGTTAATTACGCTATGCACACTCAAAATATTATAAAATTTTACATACGCACACTTAAGTTAAAATTTAGTAAAAATCTATTTGAAAAAAATATTTCGTTAGTAAATCATTAAAATTATATTTTTATCTTTAATAGTACATATTTTTTTTCTTCTTCGATGTCACACTAAAGCGCTGATCTGTCCTAAAATCAATTCACGTCGAGGATATTTCCTTCCCTTACCACAACTTAAACATCAAAATTTTAAGATTTTCACTCAAAATATATTTAAATATCCTTAAAATAATATGATAAACGGTTCAGATTTTTTGTAATCTAACTATAGTTAGGTTATTGAAAAATTATAATTGCTCATTATAATGAAAATAAGTGAAAGTGTGTGTATGTAAGATTTTATAATATTTTGAGTGTGTATAGCGTAATTAACTGAGAATGGATAGGTAACGTATAAATAAAATGAAATGGTATGGTATGTATGTAATTATCCCTATATAATAAGATAGATACTAATCTTTAATTATTCATATAAATTCCTTATTTAAGCTTAACATTTGGATGGATTAATAAGTCTTTAGTGATGATTAAATTCTGCATTATCTTAATTTAAATATGTTAAAATTTAGAAAAACTTATCAAATGATTATATAAAATTTTTTACGTGTAGATATAATTATGATGGATAATGAATGTTTTATAAATATTCATGTTTTAAATAAACTCGATACAAATATATATTCACTTACTTGAAGAGCATTTCGGTACTCGATCTTCCTCTCCTACTGATTCATTTTCACGAACGCTTATAAAAATAAAAATATATACTAGGATGGAAAATGATGATAAAATAAATTTATTTGAACAGTTAGGTAGTGTTAAAATGAATATTTTATAAATAAAAAATTATAATTTGGGGTTATAAATTATTTCTTCCTTTCTATCGAGTCATAAAAGATGGAATAATTATAATCATATCTCTTATCTTACTATTGATGAATTAAATGAATATGATTGAAAAATTGTAACAAGGGGTTTTGATATATTTATTGATCAAAATTATAATCAAAATATAATATTCTCTTATTTGAGAAATATTTCATATCATAAAACTTTGAGAATCATCGATATAATATTGAGATGTAATTTGCTAAACCATCGTCAACTTGATGTTCACTACATCTTGTTGATATTCTCTAATTCAATGTTCTCACTGAATTCAGTTCTGGAACTAATGATAAATGTATGATAGGTTCAAATAAAATGTATAGATGTTAACACGTGGTTCCTGCGCTGCATCCTGGCCGAACGCGTGGCGCCCGACGGGTCTGTACTTGATTGATTGATTTGCTGACTCAGCTTCCAGTTTTGCAGGACTATTGACCCAGGTCAAACCTCGGGCACGAGGGCTCACTCAACCATTGACCACGACGTTCCAGGATCATACCTCGTAACCTCGGGCCCGAGGGTACGAGGTAACGCCTGTCATAATCAACTTCACCTAACCCCGCCGATTTCCGTACAGACGCTCTTCCCCATAAAAGTACCAGCATTAAAGGATGTTATCTTCCTCGTACAGCTGCGGACCTCTCCAGTGACAGACAAGCGGCGTTCAGAGCTCATCCATCACCTTTCCTCCGAAAAATCAGGGTGGAGCTACGCACGTCAACGGCTATAAAAACCGCTGAACAGTCCCAGCCAAAGGAGGATATAGAAGAGATACCAGAGATTAGCGGAGAAACAGAGAGAAAAAAGAGAAGAGAACAATTATTCATTGTATCAGGGCCCCCACTGAGGAGCTCCTGACCTCCGTCTCTCTCTTCTTCTTCTTCTTCCTTTCTTCCTTTTCTTTTCTTAAGAACATTGTACAGCCTTCAGGGCTATCTTTTTCTTATCAGTGAAACTCCTTCGCTGACCGACCGGTGGACGTAGGGGATTTCCTCCCTGAACCACCTTAAATCTCTGTGTGTTCTTCTGGTTGCTTTGGACTGAATCTTCTCCCTGAGCCTCCATTAACAGGTTCACCCCCCCTTTGCGCGCCGCCGTCTCCCGGAACTCTCTCTCTTCGGTGTTTCTTGGGATCCCCACATCCTACGTCAACATAGATATTATTGATGAAAAAAATAAGTCAAATTAGAATAAAATAAGATAATAATTTTTACGTAGAAATTCGAGTATCCGAAGCCAAAACAACGACACTGTGTAGGCAGTTTAAATCTATTAATTGAATATGACTTTTTATAAAGCTTGAGGGTTTTTAAATAAAGACCAAATAAGAAAATAAGTATAAGAAAAAGAGAAAGTGAGAAAGAGAGGGAGTACTCCTCTAGATAACTCTAGTTCACCTTATACCTTTATTTATAACTTGGAGAAAAGGAGATATAATGAGTATAGTCTGTCACGTTTATTATATCAGAAGTATAATACTTATTCTTACAAAGGACTATTAGGTAGTAGCCTTCCATACCCTCTTAGATGCTGAGTAGATATAGTGGTACGAAGGGCATAACTTGCTGATATCTTCTTGAAGAGCTGTTAAAGGAGAGCTGTTCAATTAGAAGTATTAGAAAAGAGGTTACTTCTCATAGAGTTATAAACTTGTCGTAGTTGAATTGCTCCATAAAAGTGTAAAGTCATTAGTTTGTCATAATTGAACTACTCTATAAAAACTGTTAGAGGTGAGCTATTTGATTGTTAGAAAAGATTCCAACAAATATAAATTGTATTTTCTCTTTTCCCTTAAATCAAATGAAGCTACTTTCAAATTTTTTATTTTCAGCTCTATTATTTTCTAGCTCTGAAGGCAACAACTAAGCTAAGATCTCACATTTACTTACATAACTCTTAATTAAAATGAAAAAGAAATTATTTAGGGGGTGTTTGGTCCAGTGTTAATGCCATTACACGCAGACATCTAGATGTCACCCTAGATCGGGCGACATCTCAAGATAACATCTTCAATTTGTCATTATAATGTCAATAACTTTCAACTAAATAAAAATAATTTGAATAACATTGATATTTTCTAATATCATAATATTGAATCAAACAAATGTCCATTGATAAATAACAATGATATTTGTTTGATTAAACAAAATAATTACTTTCTAAAGATAACATAACATAATATTAAGATAACACTGAACCAAACGCCCCTTTAAATAACATAATATCTAAATAATATTGACATTGAGATAACACTGAACTAAACGCCCTCTTAATAATATTTTAAATGATAAAATTGCATTGCATGGTTTCCTAATGTACAACATATTTTTCAAAGATACAACTTCATCACTACATAGCGTAAGATCGAGTTATTAAACATATCGAGTTGCTTGCTTAAAAATCATTTACTGAAAAACAACAAAGCCGCATGTTAATTGCTCAAAAATCATTTCTTTGATAATTGCATCTTTTAGGGACTGTTTGTTTTCGAGATTTAATTTAACAAAGTTAAAATTAAATTTAAATAGAGATATTTTTTATTAAAAATTATGAATAATATGAAATAAAGTTGGTCATTATGTTGGGATATATGAGAAATGTGATATAAGTTAGTTATTATTTTAGTGATATGCGTAGGATATAAAATAAAGTTAATTTTTAATATTAAATTTTATGTGTGATGTGATAGCCAGTTTAAAATTAAATTAAACTAAGTTAATTTTTAACTGCCAAACAAATAAAATCTTAATGATTATTTATTTGGGAATACTGACTTTTAATAATTTATCAACTTTTCAGAACATCTTCTCGACTCTTCTTCGCCATACGAAGAATTTAAACTAATGTATATCCTTGTAGGATTAGCATCAAATCAGATTCATCATCTAATTTATAAAAGAGGTTACTAATTCTTCTGTTTCTTCATTTATATAACCATCAGATCAATGACTATTATCTAATGCCAATAATAAATGTATATATTTATATAATTTGAAATAAAATTTAAGATATATATATATAACTTAAATTTATTTTGACGTATATATTATGTTAATCTTTTCTTGAAAAAATTACTCATCATATTACTGCTCGTAAGATCGACAAATAGTTGGTTGATTGTGAGGTTCATAGTATTAATTTTCAGTTATTTACGTTTGACATTTGATAATTTGGTTGTTGTTATTATTTTATTTTTAAATCCCGTAATAATTTTGAAATGAAAGTCAACTCCAAGAAAATTTAGTAGCTTGTCGTCATAGTTATTTAAAAAAAAATTGAACTCTAATTATTATGAGATATGCAGGGCAGTGTGTAATTATTAATTATTCGGCTTACAATTTTAGATATCTAATTTAATAAATTTGAAAAGATGTATTAAACATGAAGTTATATAAAAATTAGTGAAGTTTGTTTTTTTATGAAATTTTTTTTTAAAGAATTTGAAAAATAGATAAAATAGAAAAATAGATATAAGCGTGGCAATATATGACTCGACTTGAACCCGATCATCAAATTTCGAGTATGTGTCATGAATTGTGATCCATTTATTAAAGGGGTTGGATTCGGGTTGGACATAATCAGATCGGGGAGGATTCATTTATTAAAAAAAATACTTTATAAATAGGTTGAATCGACTTGTTAACCCAACATATTTATTAATTGAATCGAGTTCGAATCATAGATTTTGACTCATTTAATAAATAGATTGAGTTCGAGTTGAGGCTATTCAGGTTTGATTTGGATTCGACTTGAACTCTTCAGTCTTGTTTGGTTCAGGTCATTTTTGTTGCTCAACGTAAATTTTAACAATAAAAATTAATTTTATTTTAATTTTAATATAAATATAAATATTATGATTAATTTTATTTTATTTATTACATATTTTTTAATATTAAATTATTTTTTTTAATTTAAAAAATAATATATATATTTAAAAAAAAAAAATCGAACCAAACGATTACGAAAGACTACACCCATTTTGCCACCCCTACGGCTCTATGTCCATTATTGAGAGGGGGCTGAGATCGCCGGGACCAAGTGAAGAGGAAGAATCAACCACGAAGCAGAAACGAGAGCGAGGTAATGGCGTTTGCAGTAATCTCTTCTTAAGGGTTTTGATCGTCTAGCTAATCCGAGCTCGGTGTAGGGTTTTCCTATGCTTGGATTCATTTTCTCGTGCTTCTTGCATCGTCCTCATAGTTTGGATCTATCCAGAAACCTTTTGTTTCTGTAGATTTCTCCGTTTTAGACTACTCAGGCCGCGAAAGGGACGCCCGTTATGGCGACGGATAGTCCAGCTGACCTGAAGGATGAGATCCCAGAGGTAAGCATCTTCCCAGCTTTTTAATGCTCACATGATCCTAGGGTTTCATTCCATTCGATTTTGTCATGCTTTTGATATTGCAAGAACGTTGAAGAAACCGGGGCTTATGCTTTTGGTTTTTTGTTTCTTTTCTCCTCGATTATCCTGAGCTTGTTCTGGTGTAGCTTGCCCCTTTTGATCCCACAAAGAAGAAGAAAAAGAAGAAACCTGTTGCTCAAGATTCTGTTGAAGAGGTGGATAACTTGGTGGAAAAAACTGAAAACCTGTCAGGTTTGGTTGCAATGAAGTTTCAGTTCATTTTTTCTTTTGTTTTTGTGATTGGTGTAATTTTGAAAGACTGAAGTGCCTGTGATGTTGCAGTAGAGGATGTGACCGAGCCAGTATTTGCTGGCATGAAGAAAAAGAAGAAGAAACCGGTTAGCTTGTGTGCGGTGGATATATCAATATTTTATTGTGTTTTTATGAAGGAAATTGCTAACGTCAGCTCACCGCTGCAGGTGGAATTGGACTTGATCGAAGATGAGGATGTTGATGTTGGGCAAGAAAATGATGGTAAATTTTATAGCTGAAAACTATATTTCAAATTGATCTTTACTATGGGATTAGTGTTTAGGTCTTAAATTATCAACGGTGGTTTTGTACAATTTTCTACCTTCGCTTTTTTAGGTGGGAAAATTGCAGAGGATGAGGAAGGAGACGGCATTGCACTGGGCGGTGAACGTTATCCGTGGGAAGGCACTGATCGGGATTATAAATATGAAGAGGTATGTGTATTATTCTCATAAACCCAGGGATTGTTGCAGATTGTTCTTTTGATTTGTTTGTTTTTCAAAGTTTGCAGTTGATTATTATGAGAAGAGGTTTTTTTACTTCATATAATATACCTTTATCTGTTAAAAAGAATGCATAAGATGGCTATTTGTTCTTTTTTTGCTCCCTATTAATTGCAATGTTTTTATATGGTATTGTTGGGTACTTATTTCAGATAACACTTGCCACTTTCATAAATGATTTAAAAGTTTGTAGCATGTCATAGGATTGCACATTTAGGTTGTGTTAGTGCAGTTGGTGCTGCGGAAATATGGGTTATCTCCGACAAATAGAGATAACAAGTGGTGCTAAGAAACCAAAAGATTATAGAAGTAAACTACTGAGACATATGAACACACAAGAATTTTATGTGGAAATCGTTGCAAAAAAAAAAACTGCCGGAGAGTAAGGGAGAGGATTCACTAATTTCTCAAATAATTAAGAGTGGAGATTTCAAGGAAAGTAGCACTCTAACTAGAGCAATCTAACCACAGTATACTTGGAGACCACTTTCACCAAGAAGATGATCATCTCTTCTTTTTTCTCTCATCTCACTTTCCCTTATATATTTGACCATTCGAGTATCATGATAGATAAATTATTCTCCTAAAAGCACCCCTTAACCTAATTGGTTATGCTGTTACAATGTTCCCACACTATAACTAAACCCTTAGGCAGTTGGGAGTTGTTTTTTTTTTTTTTTGGTTGGAGAGTGAATATATTGGTTTTTATGTATGATGTGAAATAAAACTATTTTAGAAATTTCGTTATGCAAAACATGTAAATACATTTGGGATGACTTCAGTTGTGATAATTGTTTTCCCTATTTAGATTAAAGAATTTATTTATGCACAAGAAATGGAGTGTTTATTTTTTTTATCCCTGATCTAGGTTTCTTATTGCATGCTGGAGAATAATATATGCTTTCTGATAATTCTTCCACTCAGTTGATGTTCTTTGCAGTGTGTACATACTTTTAAAAAAAAACTGCTTTTATTTCTTGCTTTCATCATAGTTAGAGTAACTTTATTTTGTTTGGAGTTTGATTAGTTGTCATGACTGTGATGCTTAAAATTGCAGCTTCTAGATAGAGTATTCAATATTTTACGGGAGAATAATCCTTTGCTTGCGGGCGATAGGCGAAGAACTGTAATGAGGCCCCCACAAGTCCTTCGGGAAGGAACCAAGAAGACAGTCTTTGCCAATTTTATGGATTCCTGCAAGACGTATGTACATATATTGAAAATATTTTGTGGTTTACTTGTGTTCTCTAGCTGCTGACTCGTATTTCTAGTTGATTCAATCCTTTGTTTTTTGTTACCGTTATGTGCTATGTGGATATTCTGTTAAAAATCTAAAAAATTTCTATGATTTATTTGATTGTTAAGAGTGAGCCCAACTAGTTTAGGATTAAGAAATTGCTGTTGTTGTGTTGTTATTGTTCTTTGGTTGTTAAGAATTAAATTTGATAGCAACGTAATTGCGACTCTTAGTCAGTGAAGGCGCTTATAGTGCGACATTCACTGGTTGTGCTTCTCTCATTAAGTATATTAATCAATTTTGACTCCTGAGATTATTAAAGTACAGATTGAATTTTGTTGCTGTGAAATTGGAATCTGTAAATTCTTTTGTAGTATTTGGGGGTTTTGAAATTATTTTATTAGTCTAGCAATCAGCATGTAATCTTGTAGCATCTTCAATAGTGATAGTAGTGTTGATGATACACACTTCGCTGTAGGATTACTGCTGGATTAGGATGGAGAGTTACCATAACAGTTGATTGAGTTTCAATATCTCTATTTTATTGCCACTAATATGCGCTATCCCCTTTGTGAAGATATGAGTTGCCAAGTCATATACGTTATTTATACATCGCCTTTCTTCTCCCTAAATTGTATGTGGTCAATTTTCTTTACTTAGAGTTGAAAAGATAAGTATTTCTCAGAGAGTTTGATCGCAGCTTAACTTCTTAGTTAGATTAAATTATATTATGATTTAAATTAGTTTAGTTTGAACTGTTTAGGAGGCTTTTAAGGAAACAAGTATTTGGTTAACGAGTGTAATTTGCTGAAATTTTCAATCCTGCTTGGGCAATTGGTTTTAATAGTGAATCATTCTTTATGCTGACATGACAAAGCATTAGGAAGTGTTTGTCAACAATCCCTGTTCAAGTGTAGCTCAGCAAAGAACCTATCTGATCACTGACATTCACCACAATCTCAGTCCATTGCCACCCATATTCCAGTCCTCATTCAGACTGATTCAGACTGCACCTAATTACTGACTTTCAGCACCCCTGACCAGCGAAGGGCTTCAGGGATGTCTAGTTTCTCATCTGGACCTGCAATTTGGAGACCTGATCTTGGAGAAGGATGCTTAAGGCGGAGAACAAAATTAATTCTTATAGTGGGTGTGGGTTAAAAGTAAACTGGATTAAATCTACTGGACACTAATTTTTAGGGAAGGATTGATACCTGATTCATCTGGCTTTATCCATCTTTAATCTGGAATCTAAAAGTTTTTAAGCACATGAGCTTTCATTTTTGAATTATTTAGGCAAAAATTTTAGACTAAGAAGCACAGATATGACATAGGGATATAGGGACACGGGATACAACTCGATACGACACTCAAAACAACATCTTCTTAATTTATAGGACATAGACATGAAAACACATGCTAAATAATGTCATAATTAAATAATAAATATTTATGTAATGATATAATTTGCTCAATATTTTACAAGCACCAAGGAAACATGGACACTAAACGGGAACAAAAGGATATAGCATAGCACGACATATTGGGATATAAAGCAGTGCAGTGCTTCCTTGATTTTAGATTTTTTTTTTTAGATTTTGATGACATGGAAGAAAAAAAATTCTTTTTGTACATTGACTTACAACCAAGTAAGTATCTCTCCAGTCTCCTATGTGTCTATTTATTGCCTATTTGTGATTATCTTCAATCTCTTTCATTTTTTTAATTTTTTTTCTTGTCTCTCTTGCACAGTATGCATAGACAGCCGGAGCATGTTATGACATTCTTACTTGCTGAGATGGGAACAACTGGATCTCTTGATGGGCAGCAGAGGTTGGTTGTCAAAGGGAGGTTTGCTCCTAAGAATTTCGAGGGTATTCTGAAGAGATATATCAGTAAGTGCTTATTCTTTGTGAAATTCATCAAGCATTACACTGATCTTCTAGATTTTTCCAAAAAACATTATGAACAAAGTTTATTTGGATATCTGTCCGTATAAACTATACATGCATGTTTAGTGTGTAGATAGTAAAGGCTTCTGCAATCATATTTTCTTCAGATTTCTGAAGGTCTAAGCTCTAATGAACTGAGTCTCTTACTGAATTACAAATTTGGTATTTGCTTCCTTGAGATTGAAAGGAGAAATTTGAACCAGGAGAAATTTGAACTTCCAAATTATAAAAATTGAAATTTCTTTTCATTAATTGCAACAAAATTTAATCACCCATGTAATAGAATGATGAGGGGAAAGGCTTTTTGCCATTGGCTTCATATTTTAGTCTTCGAGATTTGGTTGTTACCCATAAGGTAGTAAATAATTATCTTCTGAGAAGTCTGCTGCTTATTTTCCATTGTACATCATCATGTCATATTAGTGCCCATTGGTTCTTTCATTTTTTAGATGAATACGTCATTTGCAATGGCTGCAAGAGTGCGGATACCATTCTTTCAAAGGAGAACAGACTCTTCTTCCTCCGGTGTGAACAGGTAAATTTTTTTTTATTCATTCTCAGTAGTCAAAGCTGTCATTATACATATAATCACTTTTGATTTTTTTCTTTTTACATGTTCAATTTGTTTTGTCTAGCTATTAGGTCATTTTCAAACTGATCCGATTAAATTGAACTATTGTTTTGTAGCTTTGAGTATTCTATATGATTTTATTCATTACTGTTTATATTTTGAACCCTAAAATTAAGAAGAAGCTCCCGAAGTAGGTTTGAAATACCTTTTGTCTTTAAAATGGATTTAAGGAGAAAAAAGAAGAATAGCTGTTATATGTTCTTATTTATTCAAATATTTGTTGAAATTGAAAAAGGTAGGTATTGCTGAACTATTTTATCTTTAGCATAAATTGACATAGTTGGATATTGACTACGTATGTTAACTAATAGATTTTTGTTGAAACAGCTAAAATAATCTTCTTCCATGACAAGAAGTTGATATCTCTATTTAATAATTCAAATAGCTAAAATTGTAGAAGTTGAGAATTTTTTTTTAGGATAATTCCACCTGGATCCTTGTGGTATACTCTTACTTCAGTGCAAGTCCTTAAAATGTAAACATACCATCTGTGTCTCTATTATTTGCAATCTATGGTCGCTCGAGTTTTTTTATAATATTTTTCGTCAACCTGGTTCCTCCTTAGCAACCTTGCAATGCGTCTACGAGGCTGGTGACGACGAGATGAAGGCGACAGCAAGGACGTTTAGCTTGGCCGGGGGCGATAGTGATGACAATGAGCTTGGCCAGCGGCGGCGGGGGTTGGTTGTATGCTGGTAGGCAATGAGCCGAAGGCTTTAAAGGAATGTGGGGTGAAAGGAAAGTGAGAGGGTTGATGGTATAAATAATAAATTTCAATCCATTTTATTTTTAAAAGGAAAAGTTGTATTAACTTAATAGAGAAGTTGACGTAATCCATTAAATTGAACCCATGTGGAATGGTTTTTGAGTGAGACATAATCCATTAAATATTGGCAAAAAGGGACCTAAATTTCATGCTTTATGTTTTACGATCTGCGTGGAATTGGGGTCTATCTCATAGGTCTGGATGGAATTACCTCTTTTATTATTTTTTTATTAAACAATAAATTGTACCCAAACAGTTTTAAATGGATGTAGGAATCCAAAAATAAGTTTTATGGTGTTGTATTATGTTTCCCTCTCTGTCTGATTGAAGTTTAACCACAAATTTCTTATGTTTCTTTCTCTCTATGTGATTAAGCGACAGAGGGAGAATTGGGCCATTAATCCTTTCCTTTTTTTTAATTTTTAGAATTTTTTCGTAATTTGGTTTAAAATATAAAATATTTTCACGTTTTTATAAATTCTTTGCTTGTGTTTATATATGATTTGTAATAAACTTGGAAAAACGATTTAAGCTTAGACAGTTAATATTAGAACTGGAGATGAATTGGAGAAGGGAGAGAGATATGGAGAGTGAGGGAGTTCATGTTAAATCTCGTTTCAGATTTCATCGTTCAAGCTCCGTCATAAACGACCTGAGCTTTTGACTCTATGCTCAAGCTCCGGTTGTTAACAAACAAACTAGCTCGTGCTCGAATCAAACTTGTTCATGAATTGGCAGTCGAGCTCCTTACCGAATCAACTATCGATCTTTACATCATTGATCCATGTACATGAGTTCGTATCAAGCTCAACAATCAAGTTTTTTTATGGACAAGTCATTAATTATTAACTTAACTTTCCTGTAACCAAAATTAAATCGTTTGTTTTGTGTAAACAACACTAATTAAGTAATATCATTAAAATCATACTGTAATACTGAAAATAATGTTAAGCACGCTCATTGACAAGCCTCTAATTGATCCCATAGTCTAGCTTTAAATAAGCATGTTCATGGTCTTTATATATATTGTTTACAAACATAAATGAGCCAAACATTAATATGTTCAAGTTCATTCATTTAAGTCATGCTTTTAAATATGTTCAATCTTTTTTGTTAAGTTTGATAAACGAACCCTTACTGATCTTAGTATTGAGCAACTCGTTGAAAACTCGGTTCATTTACAGGTTACATCCCTACTTGGGCTGGAGGGAGGGAGGAGGGGGTGACTGGGGGGGTGAGGTTCTTGTTTTCTTAAACGAGAGAGGGAGGGATTCTTGCTCTCTTAAAATGAGAGGGGATCCAAATTCATGCTCTCTTAAAATGGGAGGGTATCCAGAGGGCGGAGGGAGGGATTCTTGCTGCTTTAAATGAAAGGGGATCAGAGTCCCCATGGTTAAAAGAGTAAATGTCAGTCACTAAACCATTTAATTTGAGTTTAAGGCTTGTTATATTTTCTTGATTATTGATCTCAAACTCAAGTTAATCTGAGTCTCAGATTCCCATGCTATTTCATATTTACTTTTGCTGGATGGAATGTGTACATATTGCACACATACATTAATATTTATCCAAATTCTGGCTTTATATATAGTGTGGGTCATCGCGATCAGTGGCACCAATTAAGGCTGGCTTTGTTGCTCGTGTTGGACGGCGTAAGGCCGGGGCCTAACAGATGACCTTCACCACCCTCTGAAGATGAGATTCTGCTCTCCCCGCGTTCCTCTGCTTTATTTTCACTGTTTTTCTTCAACCATATCCAAACTTTCATTTTGCCATTTGAGCAGCAGCTAAGTGGATTTTGACTTGTATCTGAGTTTATGCTTTTGGGTTCAGTTTGTGATTGTATTCTGTATATTTGTTTTTGTTTTGAGTTTGAAGTAGAACAACTGGTCAGGGTTATGACATTGAAGCTCTGTATCACCTTGAAAACAGTTTTTACTGCTTGATTGATAATATCATGAATTTGAATTCAAGGAGATGGCTTTTCATATAAGTTGGGGGAAGATTTAAAGCTGAAACTTTGACTGAATTGTGTAGCCCTATTTTGGTGTCTGACAAAACTTGGAATAAATTTTTGTCTGCTTGCTTCATTTTGATCTAGAAATTATTGGTTGGGAGGTGTGGATATGCTGGATCTAGCACCAAAATAGGCATGATTGTTATGTACGACTACGATAGTATTACGTATAAGATGCAATTCGGGTTGGCACGTATTGTTTGGGTCAACCAACTTTTTGACAACTCGTTTAAACTTAACCTAAACTGAATTTGTTTATTAAATGGGTCATGCATCAAGACTCATTCCTGATTGTGATATACGTCCTGTGATATGCATCGGTTTTTTTTTAACTGGTAGAGCTTCTTCTAGTTCGGTAAGGAGGGAACTTGCCTGGTATTGGAGTCTGGGGATCAAATTCACACGACAATTTTCAAATGCGGGGAGGAGAGAATTGTGGTATTTGGGACAATAATCAATAATAAAATTTGGTTTTGCTAGTTCTGTACATATAGTAATGATGTTATGTAAGAAATTTTAGTTAGTTTTAATATTTTTTTGGGTAATTTCACTTAGGTTTCTGAAATTTATTTAATTTGCTATAAAGGTTCACAAATGTCACAAATATTGTTCAGGTTCATAATAATTACTATATAATACATTAGGGTTCTAATTATTTTTAAAAAGCTTTCAATCAGGTTCAACATAATATTTTTTATTTAAAATATCGTTATTTCATCTAAAAATTAAATTAAATTAAATTAAATATTTTTTTAATTATGATTTTAGCCCTCGCGCAGTGCGTCTGCGCACCTGCCACCGGAGTTCGCGTGCAGGCGGCCGGCAGCGCGCTGCCACTGGAGTCTGCGCGCAGGCGGC